>VYZU01057069.1:18188-29218 GCA_013401355.1 Ceyx cyanopectus | reverse complement strand
TTCCTAAATATAAAACTTTATTCAGTCCTCTACACAACAGGATGGAAAAAGCCACATAAATTCCTCTGCAGAAAGGAATGCCATCATCTTAAATCTATCAGAACAGATTTAATCCTGGCCTCTAGATTCTTCTTTCTGTGTAAGACAAAACTAAAGCCCTATCAAGAGCTGGGACAAAGTAAACCACCTGTGATGGATGTGGATGATGGGTTGGTTTAAAATATACAAGATCAGACCCTTTAGTAGCCTGTCCCCCTTTCTAGGGGGGATCTAGACCTATATCCCTTAGATCCAGACTTGCCTTCCCCAGCAAGGAGACTGCTGTTGGTCAGGCAGAAGTACATGCTGCTTTCTGCTGTGCAGCTGCTTCGTTACTAGTCCCAGGTATTGCTAATTAACGTCCTGGATGTATACAGGCATTTGTCTTCATCCATCTCCCTAGTTTCCAGGGAAACTGTTTTGTCAGTCCAAGCAGTGTATGTGTAGAACATATTATCAGTCTCCTAATTGACAATGTCTCATTTTTCTTCCAATGCTTAACCACTCAGTAAAACATTTTTACTAATATTCAACCTAAACCTCCCCTGGCACATCTTAAGACCATTTCCTCTTGTCCTATCACTAGTTACCTGGGAGAAGAGACCAACACCCACCTCACCAAAACNTTGGAAGAAATCCTACTAATTGCAACTCAGTATAACGACTAAGAGCCTCTCACTGTAATATAAAGCCTTTATTGACTCATCTACAGTACACATGATGGAGTTTCCAGTATCTATGTAGGAGGAACCATCTGGAGTATATGGTGCTCAGCTATTCTAACATTTTGTATTGCTGAATATATATGCTCAACATACTGAATTTGTAACAAAAAAAAAGTTTGGCAGAATTTATGATAACATTTTAAGGTCATAGAAAAATTCCAGTTTTGATAACTCAATATTACAGATGGTTGGGAGCAGGCAACATTATTTGCCTTAGGTCATTACAAGTAATTAACTACTTTTTAAACTGTAACTTCAGTTTTATAAGGATTTATTACAGTATTTGTATTAAATATTTGTGCAGCTTGGAAGAGGAGCCATATTTGTCTAGAAAAAGATGTGATGATGTCCAAAACTACCAAAACTTTGAATTTAAGGCTACTCTCTCATTGCATTTTGTCCTCAGAAAACTTTATCTGACAGTTGAGAAGTTGCCACATAACCTCAATTTCATTCTGAAAACTTATTTCTTTCAGATACTGATACTGCACTGAATGTCACTTCAGGAACACACGACTACTCCTCTCAGGTGATTATTTTATAATGGAGATCACAATTTCTATCAGTTCATTACATTTTAACTGTCCTGTCTTGCCTGGCTGCATGTAAACACTTAACAGAAGTTGCAGCTGTTTTTGTATCAAAGATCCTCCCCACAAAGAAGAGGGGCTGGTGACATGGCAGAGTTTTCTGTATGCCAGTCATTCACAGATTGAATTCAAAGTCTTAAGACTAATCTAAAAGTGCACCTATGGACTACTTCAATAGTCAATACACAAGCAGCAAAGACTTTTTAATTTTCCTAATGATTATGCACATTAATAGACAAGCCAAATAAAACCTGGGAATGAAAAAGACATTTCTTTCTAATCTGCTAGGCTTCCTGTTTTGAAGTATCCCATTGAACATTGCAATCATCCTGAATTCATAACCAACTCACACTGATATATGGATCAGTCTAATTCATTTAGCTCAATGTTACTCATATCCAGCGGGACAAAGAGACAATTCACATAAGCCAAAGCAAAAAGAAATAAAAAGAAAAGCTAAAAAACCTTGAAAATGTGAAATATTTTAATAAAGATTTTGTCTGCTATCAAGTTTTCCTCCAACAAGCAGATAATATAATTATTTAACATCCCATTAACATGCTTGTTGGTATTAAATACTAAGTGCTCCAAGTTATTTTTGTTACTCGATAGTGACTTTCACATCTTTTGATCATTTTGTCCCCCTTTGGTCATTACCACAAGTTTATAGGCCCCAATTATTTTTAATTCAATGCCTCACATACAGATCTCTTATATCAATATTTTTAGAAGATGAAAAAGGCAAGATGCAAGAAGGTAAAACAAATTAGCCTATCTGTGCACATGGAAAAAAGGAAGAACAACACTTTGAAGTGTCTGGTTTCAATAAGTGTGTTTTATCACCAACCTAGTACACTAGTTGTAATTTTTAATTTGTTGTGGTTTAGGGTTTTTTGTTTTATTTTTAATAAACAAAATACATAAACAGGCACATAATTTTTAATAGCGAGATTCAAAACTTTGCATTTATTATTTAACTAAGTTTAACTAAATTAATTAACTATTTAATTTTGTCACTTGTAATTATATGAAACTATTTCCATCTATCTCTCTATGGCTTTCCCCAGAAAGCTGCAAGCTGCCTAAATCTATTCCAATCTTCAGAGTAAGATTTGACATTTTTAGGATGTGCTTATTAGGCGTTCAGGTGAGGGACTGCACTGCCACACATTCTGTCACTTTCTCAAGTGTTTCATGAGCACTGTTGTTACACATCTTCTCTACACAGAGTAAAAATCAAACTTGGTCAGGCCACTAAAGACTTAAGCTGTATCTAAAAGAATGAACTGATAAAAAAGAAAATCTTTCACAGACCAATAAATCAACATTTATATGTACAATATCCTTTAATAAAGTAGGCATTCAATCTCTGCTATCAGATGTAAAGATGGATTACTAAACATTTTCTTCCACCTGTTTTAGTTTCCTTCCAGATTTAAAGTAACTCATCACATTATGTGATCACTGAGCCCAGTAAAATGGAAGTTGACAGAGCTAGACCACTCTCCTCAGCAGTGTCTGACTCCTAGATTATTTGATTACATATCTTATAACATATACCTGAGAAAGGTATGAAAGAAAAGGAAAAAGAAAGTCAGAGTAGACATTTAATTTGATTAATTTACTATGCCTCCCAGTAATTAGTTTGAGCCTCACAATTAAGTAATATGGTTATACTGCTTCTGGGAGCTGGTGCTTCATCTATAGACTTTACCAAAGAGTAGATGTCATATCAAGCAAGCAATAATCTGAATAAAGATTAGAAAATGGATATTGCAACTCACAAAGTGCTTTAATATATGTAATGCCTTTTAAGGCCTAACAAAGATTTTCATTATATTCTTTAACCACGAGTCCTCTCTCTCCCTGTATTGTAAAGATCACTCTAGTCCCTTCATCATTCTGCTGCCAAGCTGTTCTGCTCAGAAAGAAAACAGTATTCAGCAGTTCTGTCAGTTGCATANCCTATGGACTACTTCAATAGTCAATACACAAGCAGCAAAGACTTTTTAATTTTCCTAATGATTATGCACATTAATAGACAAGCCAAATAAAACCTGGGAATGAAAAAGACATTTCTTTCTAATCTGCTAGGCTTCCTGTTTTGAAGTATCCCATTGAACATTGCAATCATCCTGAATTCATAACCAACTCACACTGATATATGGATCAGTCTAATTCATTTAGCTCAATGTTACTCATATCCAGCGGGACAAAGAGACAATTCACATAAGCCAAAGCAAAAAGAAATAAAANACCTGGGAATGAAAAAGACATTTCTTTCTAATCTGCTAGGCTTCCTGTTTTGAAGTATCCCATTGAACATTGCAATCATCCTGAATTCATAACCAACTCACACTGATATATGGATCAGTCTAATTCATTTAGCTCAATGTTACTCATATCCAGCGGGACAAAGAGACAATTCACATAAGCCAAAGCAAAAAGAAATAAAAAGAAAAGCTAAAAAACCTTGAAAATGTGAAATATTTTAATAAAGATTTTGTCTGCTATCAAGTTTTCCTCCAACAAGCAGATAATATAATTATTTAACATCCCATTAACATGCTTGTTGGTATTAAATACTAAGTGCTCCAAGTTATTTTTGTTACTCGATAGTGACTTTCACATCTTTTGATCATTTTGTCCCCCTTTGGTCATTACCACAAGTTTATAGGCCCCAATTATTTTTAATTCAATGCCTCACATACAGATCTCTTATATCAATATTTTTAGAAGATGAAAAAGGCAAGATGCAAGAAGGTAAAACAAATTAGCCTATCTGTGCACATGGAAAAAAGGAAGAACAACACTTTGAAGTGTCTGGTTTCAATAAGTGTGTTTTATCACCAACCTAGTACACTAGTTGTAATTTTTAATTTGTTGTGGTTTAGGGTTTTTTGTTTTATTTTTAATAAACAAAATACATAAACAGGCACATAATTTTTAATAGCGAGATTCAAAACTTTGCATTTATTATTTAACTAAGTTTAACTAAATTAATTAACTATTTAATTTTGTCACTTGTAATTATATGAAACTATTTCCATCTATCTCTCTATGGCTTTCCCCAGAAAGCTGCAAGCTGCCTAAATCTATTCCAATCTTCAGAGTAAGATTTGACATTTTTAGGATGTGCTTATTAGGCGTTCAGGTGAGGGACTGCACTGCCACACATTCTGTCACTTTCTCAAGTGTTTCATGAGCACTGTTGTTACACATCTTCTCTACACAGAGTAAAAATCAAACTTGGTCAGGCCACTAAAGACTTAAGCTGTATCTAAAAGAATGAACTGATAAAAAAGAAAATCTTTCACAGACCAATAAATCAACATTTATATGTACAATATCCTTTAATAAAGTAGGCATTCAATCTCTGCTATCAGATGTAAAGATGGATTACTAAACATTTTCTTCCACCTGTTTTAGTTTCCTTCCAGATTTAAAGTAACTCATCACATTATGTGATCACTGAGCCCAGTAAAATGGAAGTTGACAGAGCTAGACCACTATCCTCAGCAGTGTCTGACTCCTAGATTATTTGATTACATATCTTATAACATATACCTGAGAAAGGTATGAAAGAAAAGGAAAAAGAAAGTCAGAGTAGACATTTAATTTGATTAATTTACTATGCCTCCCAGTAATTAGTTTGAGCCTCACAATTAAGTAATATGGTTATACTGCTTCTGGGAGCTGGTGCTTCATCTATAGACTTTACCAAAGAGTAGATGTCATATCAAGCAAGCAATAATCTGAATAAAGATTAGAAAATGGATATTGCAACTCACAAAGTGCTTTAATATATGTAATGCCTTTTAAGGCCTAACAAAGATTTTCATTATATTCTTTAACCACGAGTCCTCTCTCTCCCTGTATTGTAAAGATCACTCTAGTCCCTTCATCATTCTGCTGCCAAGCTGTTCTGCTCAGAAAGAAAACAGTATTCAGCAGTTCTGTCAGTTGCATACCAACACTGCTCATTTCTTTTAGTTCATCTCAATTGTCAGTTATGGCAAAGCTTACACAAAAACTTTTCAAAATATCTAAAGATCTGAACAAAGTCAAGACTCTGACACACAATGCAGAGGTGTAGCATTTAATGTAAATCTACTGTGGAATGATTATTATTCAGAAACCACTTATTTGGCTAAGTTGATACTTCTGCATTTCCAGCTTTCAAGCTCTCTCCAAAATAAAGCCTTACAGACAAATATTAATTACACAAAATCACACAGAATGATTGTTGAGGCTGGAACAGACCTTTGAGATCCTCAAGTGCAGCCTAAGAGCTGACACCACCATACCCAGCTAGACCATGGCACTCAGTGTTAACCAGTAGACCAAGCCCAAAGGAAGCCTCATCAGTTCAAATTGAGCCTTTGTGGAGCTAATTAAATCTGTGACCTGTCACTAAAATGGCACTATACTCACATGTACTGGAATATACATGTTTACATTTGCACAGCTGATAAAGGGTTCCACTTCTTTAAACAAAAGCTGGTTGTAGAAGGAAATTGTTCCTTCTGTTCTCAGAAGATCTCAAGATGCTTAACTGGCTCTTAGACTGTGTTTAAATTATCAACAGCAGAAGTCATCTCCTGACACTGAAAGATTTCCAACAGGATAAATCTGGCTCCTAAATGATGCACATCAACACAAACCCCCTGCAATCCACTGAGTGCTTTGTTTGGCCAGTGCTGAGGGCATTACCCCAAAAACCCTGTCACAGAAAACAGGAAATGCATTTTTATATGCAAAGCCAAAACTTCTTGCTCATAGAATTGAAACCTTAAGAGTCTAATCGATTATCATTGGGCCAGATTTAGTTAATACTATTAAAGGCTTTGCATGTCACTTTTCTTCATTGAAATTCTACTATAGAGCCACATGCACAGAGTACGTTATGTATATTGGGTAACTATAGTCTTAATTTTCTTTATTGAACTTAATTCTAACTCTTGTCCTGTCACTGGATGACACTGAGCAGAGTCTGGCTCCATCCTCCCTACACTGCCCTGAACATCTTGACAGACACTGCTGAGCTCCCCCCTCAGTCTCCTCCAGGCTAAAGAGAAGCCCAGCTCCCTCAGCCTCTCCTCATAAAGATGTTCCATTCCCTTAATCATTTCTGTGGCTCTGAGCTGGACTCTCTAAGCAGTTCCCTGCCTTTCCTAACCAAGGTGCCCAGAACTGGACACAGTATTCCAGGTGCAGGCTCAACAAGACAGAGTAGAGAGGGAGGAGAACCTCTCTTGACCTGCTGGCCACACTCCTTCTAATACATCCCTGGGTGCCACTGCTCCTCAGTACATGTTCATAAATCAAGGCAGGGTTTAAGATGTCCCAGTCACTAGCTTCATTTTCCTGTGACAACCCATTTGCACACCTCTGCAGTTCATTGTAGAAAACAATGAACATTTGCTTTTGTTCTCAGTTCCATTATTCTTTGCTACCACCCTCTTGCTGCAGTTTACAGACAGATCTGCTTTGTGGAGAAGAGGACTTTAGCAGTCACAATATTTATGCCTTGAGTCAATGAACACAATTAACTGAGAGGAGAGCAGTGTTAAAAACAGCAAGCCATTCCAAGAGAGATGTCCTGGCTCTTTCATCTTTCTAACCAAACAAAGAACCATGGTTTTTTAAAGCACAGCAGCTCCTTATGGAAATAGGCTCTAGTGAAGATTATTTTTGAAGACTTACTTAAATTTCCTGCAGCACCTGTTGAAAAACTCAGAGCTACAATTCTAGAACTTGCTTGAGCTCTAGAATTCACTGGCACAGGAGATGATGCTTGTGGCTGAGGAGAGGGCTCCTTTTACCCATATGTGACTGAGAATAAAAGTGAAACCTTAGCTCATCTTGCATGAACTTCTTCCACTGACTTCAGGAAAGGCAGCATCACTTCAAGAGTTTCATTTCTTTGCAGTTATGCTAGGCAAGCAGTTTATATGAGAACTTTTCAGAAGTAAATTCTGTCAGGATATACAAGATATGCTCACTAGTTATTTAAGATGTACCAATATGTCTTAGAAGAACACTGGACCTCCACATTCTGCTGGAGGTCTCCAACAGCTATTTTATGCCACTCCCACAGCACTGTTTGAATTACAGAGGCACAGAAGTCACATACTCATGGCTCTGACTACCCAAACTAGACTCCAGTGGTATAGGGTGGTTGTCTCCCTACAAGAGAGACAGTGTTTGCAGCCACACAGGCAACTGTGGACTGTGAAATGTGAAGACAGTGGTTGATATCAGCTTTCATAACTATCCTGGTAATAAAGTGTAGCAGCAGAGAAGCAACTCCACTGTCTGCTTTGCTGCTTCTATTATTAGCAAAATAACTGCAAGACTGAAGAATGGGACAGAGTGCTGAAATCCTTTTGAAGTACCTCGAGCTCATGAGTCAGACCACTTGGAGAAGGAGCAAGATGTACAGCACATTCCTCCCTGGTGACAGATAAAATACATTAAGTATTAACTACCCAGAGGAACATCAATGCATTCATGAACTAATATCCTAATGCTCTAAATACCTCACATACCGCAGATGTTACAATGGCCAGGGAAAAAAAAAAAGAAAAAAAATCAGTTGGTTTGAAGTCTAGAAGAAGGAAAAGCAAAACAACATCTTTAGTACACTTATAAAATAAGATAGAACTAGTAGTAAAGGTTAGTAAGTGGTATTGGAAAGCAAATAGTCAGGCTTTAAAGTTAAAAACAAGCCAAAGAAGTTTCAAAGAATGAACAAAAAATGACTATTTAGAAGCATATTGTCACCAAGGTCCTAAAGGGACAGAAGAATCTAAACTAACAGTAAATATACTTCAGATTAACTGCATTCACAGCAGTTCATATTTAAAGCTGATAGGATCATTTTGGTCACTCCTAGTTGTGTTGTGGAAAGAAACACTTGTCAATCNTCTCAGCCTCTCCTCAGCAGGGAGATCTCCACTCCCTTCAGCATCTTGGTGCCCTGCACTGGACTCTCTCCAGTAAATCTCTGTCCCTCTTGAACTGGGGTGCCCAGAGCTGAGGCCTTTAATGGGAATTTGATCCATCACCTTGTATCAAGCACAGCAGCATACACACTAGTAAGTATTTAACAGTTAAAAATGGGACCATGAGCTCTGGGAAATAGTTTTCAATCCCCTTCTTCATCTGAGTGTTATTACCACAGGGATTCTGGGTCAACATGAAACTGGAGCCAGTTCTCTCACTGTGATCTGAAATTCTCTTGGAAAAGGTTAATGGGGAGTAATAACTCTACCTGAGCAACACTTCCCCATCCATCTTTCTGTTCACATTTCTACCAGGCTTATCACTGCCACAGAAGGGGGACAATGAAAAGGCTCAGATCTCTGAATCTCTGTCATTCAGGTATTGATCACACTGCCTGCCAGCTGAATTAAGTGGCACACAGGTATGCAGACAGACAGGTTTATAGAAAACTCCAGGAGCCTCCAGTCTACTTTATGGCAGTATTTAGGCCAAAGCCTTTTGAGATAGGGTTTCCAAAGACATTTTTGGCAGTAGCAGCTTCAAGTCATTTTTCAATAGTCTATGTGTATGTTAGATCTGTCTAGTCTACTGTTTCCCCTGAAGACTTTAGGTTTGTTCCACAAGGATGTTTAATCAACCAACTTCCCCTCCCCACCAATATCATACTCAAGTATTTCTTTGCACAGAGAACACCCTTCACTTTCTCAGTTCTGACTATATGTAGGTCAAAGCAATATGGTACCAAAGACTTAATTAATATGCAGGAAGACACAATAGAAAAGAGTATATTTATGTTTTTGCAAATGATCACTTCTAAATCTTACAGTATGCTTTCTCCAATCTTAAAAGACCACTGTTCACTGAAGCAGTAGGGGCAGAATATTTAGTTTCCTAATTCTCAACATGAGAAATAGCCTTACTTCTAGGGATGTGTGTCACAGAAGGGTGCACATGCCTAAACTCAACTCCTTGTTACCCCTGAGCTTAAATACTGCCTTTTAGAAGCACAAGAGAAGCAGTGTAATCCTACAGCTGCTCAAAACACAAACTACATCTAGAGAGTACAAAGCCTGGCTTCTGGCTATGAGAACCTGGAGACTTTCTGCCACCTGAGACCTAAAATTCTCTGAAGATCTATCTTCATATTTCCCTGATACATAGGCTGCACTCAGCCTGCCAACCAGCAACATGTAAGTAAAAATTTAGGGTATAAAAGCTGGAGCCAACTTAATCTTCTACTTTCAGGCACATGGGAGACAACTGGGCCAGAAACAGGAATTTATTTTGATGCAAAACAATCCTTAATCTCCAGTGGGGAATTAATCTGAAAATATTTCTGAAAGTTCACATTATCATCTTAATTTCCCCCCTATAGTCACATGTAATATTTTTAAATAAATTATTGCAATGGAACTATTTCCCCTCCTCCAAATTGCACTGCTGGAATAATGTTAAAGTTATTTGATTATGTATAGGTATAGTTCTGTATTCTTCTTCTTCTCAATTTTTTTTTCTGTTTTTTCCCTGTTATTAAATTATTTTAAAGTAATTTTTTTTTATTCCCCATCTGATCCTCACATGGGAGGGAGTGTGGGGAAAGGGGATTCACAGAGGGAACTCCTGTATTTCAAGTGGTCTTGCGCTGAGCCCTAAATAGAGACAGTATGAGAGATGGAAAACTGTGCACAGTAATTAATTGAGAAAAGGTGTTGTGATTTAAACTCTTCTGGCATCAGACATCCACTCACCCACTGCTTCCCACCCCTCCTCTGGCATAGGAGGGAGAATCAGGAGGAAGGTAAAAGGTGAGACCCCAGGAGTTGAGGTAAGAACAGTTTAATAAAAGAACACAAACAGAGAAAAAACTACTACTAATGAAACTAATGAAATTATATACAAAGTGAATAAAAGAAGCCAGGAAAAGCTCTGTGTGTGCCCAAGGCTCAGACTCACCCTTCTGCATCCACACTGAAGGGACCCCCAGAAAGCAGTGAAAGCAGGCAGCCTGAGCCCTGCCCTCCCCTTATATAGGGGCATGAGTCACTGTGGAGCCCAGCTCCCATTGGCTGCTGGGTTGGTTACCCTGCCTGGGCCCTCACAGCTGCTGCTGATGATTAACCCCAAGCAAACATAGGATAGGAAGGATGGGGAGATTAAATAGAAAAAAACCAAACAAACAATTTTTTGACGACACAGAATGAGCAATATCAAAAGGCAAAACTTTATAGTCATAGAACAAAGACTATTAATAAAATTTATCTTGCTTCAGTGAGTTATGTCTGTCAAAATAATGGAATATTGTGTAGGTACACCATTAGATGTCAAAAGATGAGTTAATTTCAAACTCACAATGAACAAAGAAAAATAATTTCAGATCAATCTATACATCAGTGTTACTCATAATGGGAGAAACATATATATGCTGCTTAACAGCTTGTCCATATTTTGGGAAAAAAGTCTTGAGCTCTACTTCTAGTAGTCCTTCTTTGTTACATGATTCTCAGGAAAACATTTTAAGAAGTTTTATTTAAAGTTACCATTTTTCTGTATCTTAACTGTCCTATACAGTAATCAAACTTGGCTAATCTTTTCCCTTCAAGCAAGCATTCAAATTATTGAAGAAGTTAAAAAATATTTTGTCAATGTCTGATACCCAAATTCTATTTTA
>VYZU01057058.1:0-18224 GCA_013401355.1 Ceyx cyanopectus | reverse complement strand
CATGTGCTGCTGTGACCTGGCTAGGACTGGATGTCATTGCTTCTTACTGCTGTGACCTTAAACCTTTGTGCAACCTCCCAAGACCCAATGTTGAAGAACATCTTCAAATGGTGTGAGGAGAGCCTGCTGGCAGAGGGTGAGGATGTCAGTGCGGGTTAATGAGCTATCACATGTTAGCCAAGCTGCAGCAAGTTGTGTTCTCCTGCCTTGCTCCTGGTGTAAAGCAAAATATATTTGCTTAACAGCCAGTGCAGCTCACAGCAGTGTGTTTGGATAGCACGACCTCAAGGTTTTCAGCCTGTCTTTGGCCCTGGTGAAGAAGGGGCCCATGGGGAGTGAAGGGCAGAGGCTTGGTTGGGGCAGCTGTTTTTGGAGTGCAGGCAAGCCCTGGCTGGGAGTGCTGCTCTCTGTCGAGGTGCTGGGTGAGCAGAGGTTTCTTCATAATTCAACTGTGCCTTTATGTGGAGGGAAGGCAGACTGAGCTGTGGTATGAGATAGAAACAGTCCCCAGATTTGCTGTTTGCATAGCAGGATCAGCTCAAGCACAACAGCCTAGCTAGCAGTGTCTCTGGCTGTCAGTCTCTTCTAGAACGTTTTTTGCGCAAGGCTTTTTTTTTTTTTGGCTTTTTTTTTTTTTTTCACATTTATATGAACAAAGCAGAGTGCTGGGAGATGAGCTTTTAAAGTGTCTGTTCCCTCCCTGCTCTTCTTTCTTCCCTTCCCTGCCTCCTCCTGCCTGTGTCATGTTCATAGGCATGCTGGTTAGTTTTTCCTTTGCAGAGCCAGCTGACTCCTCAAGAAAATAGATGCTGTCCCAGGAAGCCTAGAGCTCCAGGTGATCATGCCTTGATGTGTGTGTATCCTCCTGAGTGATGCTTCTACTCTTGCACCTCTGCAGTAGCACAATCCAGTGTGTAGGGAATGGTTGGGAGAGAAAAAAGGGAGAGTGAGTTTTTTTCCTGGTTTAGGAGAATGGGACTGAGCCCTTCTCCTGGGTTATGGAGGAGCCCTTCCATTGCTGGGGAGGGTGGGAAGAGCTGCCAGTGATTTATTTGCACTGAAGATACAAGCTTGGGGTGGGGTCATGGCAGTTGGCTCAAAATAAACTCCATGAAGGGCTTGCCTGGTTCTCTGGCTTTACAAGGAGTAGCTGGCAGGCTGGGCAGGTAGATCTACAGTGCCATGGAGGTAACGGGGACCGTGGCAAGTCTCCTTGTAGGTTGGAGCTGCTCTGCCCATGACCATCCTCAGTGAAGCAGCTGGGAGCCTGGCCTGCAGCCAGCCCAGCTGGGCATTGCTGCCCGCTTGTTCCAGCTCCGTAAACATCTGAGGAGCCAAAGTGCTGCAGGATCAAAGTTCAGGCTCCTTGGGAGCTGTTTGGGAAAACAAACGCTTCGTGGGAGCGGGATCCGAGTCCAAGAAAGATTGGCTCTCCCCTCACTCGGGCAGCGACTCTGCTGGTGTTTGGGGTGTGTGGGAAATCTGGGATTGGGATGAGCCGTGCTATGGGGGCAGTGAAGATGTGGGGGAGTGGAAGAGGATAAAGTAAGATGGTGGGTTGAGGAAATGTGCTGGATTCAACCTCTAACTAGCCAGGAACATGCAGTAGAAGAGGGATTCTGACACCCCCCAGATTGCAGCTCCAAGCTCTGGTTGTTGTGTCGCTTTTGGGATCCAGGCACAGGAACAGTGGGAAGGGTCTGCCCAAAAATGTGCAGCTATATTGAAATAGGATTTGAGATGAAGTTGACATGGACATAAAAAAAACCCAAAACCCTCCTGAATTTAGACTCCTGTGGAGGCTGTGGTTTTAGAAAGCGTGCTTGTGGGTTTGTGTGGGTGGGTGGCAGCAGGCAGGGCCAGCCACGGTGGCAAACCTGGATTACAGACCACAGCCCCATCCCCAGCTCTTGCAGACCCTCTTGTTGGACTCTCACTCCTGCCTCCTTATTCCCAGCACCATATATCACAGTAACAGCCAGCTTGTAGGAGATCTGATTTTCTCCTTTTCCTCCTCCATCCATTTTCCTGACAAGCACAGCATGAAGTGCAATGCATGCATGGAGCTGGCAGAGATCCCCTTTGGGTGCTAGCTGAGCTAATGTGGTCTATCAGGATATCATCTTGACCATCATTAAAGCCCTGTGCCTTTTTGGGTGACTCCTTTGCACACTTTGGCAATACTCTCTACCAAGAGCTGTTCCTGCCAAGCTGAACTCTAGTGATCTCATGCCTTTGCTACACCACCTTGTCTTGCTAACGTGTGTAGGCTCTGTGCTCTCCAGGAGAAAAACACAGCTGCCTTTGGAGCAGAGCTTGGCAGCTCTCTCTGCCTGTATTAATTTATAGATCTATTTTAATTTCTAAAAAGCCCTGGATCTGTTCAGAGATGGGTGTGTGAAGGAATCTGACCTCCAGTTTGAAGTTGCAGGGAGGGCTTAATAAGGCAGAATATGATTACTGAAGGCGATTTTTGACTAGCAAGCTGCTTCCTCTATAAAATGCCATTTGATCTTTAAAGACCACAAAACGCTGCACGCTGCTGCCTGTCACTGCACATGAAATCCTACAGATAAAAGCATCCTTTCCTTTGGCATGGCAGGCACCTGTTAGTGGTCCTGAGTAGGAAACTGCTCCATATACCCCAGATCTGAGTCTAATGGTGAAAAATACCTCTCCAGGCACAGAGGACTGGCTTTGTAGGCTTTATTTCCAGAGAGTAATGAAAGTAATGCCCCTTTAGGGAAATATCATTGCTTTTGAGTCTGCCACCCAGAAGAAAGGGGGAGCAAGCTATGGCTGATACTGCAGGCAGAGGGTTTACTCTTGCTTTGCCCCGAGGTGGTTGCATTTGTATATATGCTCACATCTGCAGATCTAAACTTTCACTCCATCTTGTGCATTCTTGCTTCAGGTGGTGTCTGAGACCCTGCAGGGGTCAGATAGTGATGGGCAGTAAATAACAAAGAGATGAGGAGGGACCCTGCAGCAGCTGGGAGGTGCCAAGGTGGTGGGCAGGGAGTTGAGGCTGTGCCAGGATCCAGTCCATATTCAG
This sequence comes from Ceyx cyanopectus, assembly GCA_013401355.1. NCBI lineage: Eukaryota > Metazoa > Chordata > Aves > Coraciiformes > Alcedinidae > Ceyx > Ceyx cyanopectus. Next base: position 15,169 of record VYZU01057058.1, on the reverse strand, counting down.
TGGGATTCAGGAGCACTGTTCCTCCAATGCTGCTCCCCATGCAGGAGATGCTGCAGCTCTTGGAATTTTTTTTCCTGAAGCTTTTGCACTGTTGCTCATCTTTGATGAGACTTCTTCAGCACTGGGATAATTCTGGACACCTCAGTTCTTGCTTGGGACCTCAGGTCTGCTTTCTCCCAGCACCAGCTGAGTAATAGTGATGGGATATTAAGGTGGATATTTGTTTCGATGGCAGTTGCACTGCTGCCCACCGCCCTTCCTCAGCTCCACTGTCCCACTGGTACCTATTTTTTTTTTTTTCCTTTCTGAAAGTAACTGGACATAACTCTTCCTGCATTGAAAAACCTTGGATGTAGTGTGTATAATGGGAACATGCTGCTTTCTGTGCACTGCAGTGATCTGTTCATGCTGCCCACTGTCCAGGTAGCCCACTGTCCTCTAGTAATACTGACACATTGTCCCTGGAAGGGATGTTTTCTGCTCCAGCTCTGGCTGGTGCAGGATGTAGCAGCTGTCCTGGGGTGAGCTGGAAGCTTGTGGAGATCATAGAGGGGAAATGGATGACCATATCAACATGGGGCATGGTGCACCCTCTGCCTTTTGTTCTTTGGAACAAAAGTAAGGGTTCTGGTCATGTTGGCACTGCTGACACTTTTTTTTTTAATTGCAGGCACTTCCCACTCTCCTTTAGGTACAGCTCCTGTGCATCCTTATGGGTGTCAGGCAGCATTGCTCAGTTGCAGTGCCTGGAAAAACATGTGTTTCAGCAGAGCTTAAAGCTGTTTCTCAGGGTATCTTCCACAGTTGGGTGGCTTTATATGGCAATCTGGTTAGATAGTGCAGCTGTAGCAGCTCTTCTATATCTAGTACTCGCCTCTAGCAGGCTTGGGGCAGGCAGATGCTGTTGGGGTGAGTCTGAAAGATATTTTGCAAGGGAGTCCTCTCCTCTGAATGCTTTGTGTAGTAGTTGGGTTTCTCCAAGAAGACTGTTGGGACACAACACTGTGGTGACCTATGCATGGCTGTATTGTTCCCATGCCCTCCCCAGCTGAAGGGATTTGGGGGTTTTTACCTTTGCCCAGCCTTTCTGGAAGGGTCTGGTTTGGACTGTTGGGTTGGATGTCGCTGGGGCCAAAGGGTGGGGACTGGGTGCATCCCCTTCCTATCCTCTGCAGCACCCATATATCCCTAGTATCCTCATCAAGAGGAGCAGGTCTGCTAGCATGGAAGGAATTGGGTCACAGTGGTGTGTATTATGTCGTTACCTTGACGAATCACAATTACACTGTGGGGTTATGCTCATAATTGTATCTACAGAGCTGGATTTGCTTTCTGCTCCCCCCCATCCTTTTCCCAGTGACCTTAAATTATCATTAATGATGCAAAGTTATCCACTCTTGGGTGACTTTTCTGTGTCTTTTGGGGAAGCCCATACTTTAAAGGGGGAAAATACTGCCTTCATAAGTCTTTATTCAGCTGCAGTTGCCTTTAATGCTCAGTTACCAATTCACTTTTATAACTTCCATATTGAGGGAATCAAGTCCTTTGTGCCTCTGGTTATTAAATGTATGCAAGAAGTGCCTTATAATCCTGTGAAAGATGGCTGGCTGCTTTATGGTTTTCTCAGCCTTGTGTGGGGTGTGAGGGATGGGTAAAAGGAGCTGGTAGTCCTCACTGTGACTGTGTTTTGTTCTGGGCCAGGGAAACCTGCACCAGTGCCANTAATGCTCAGTTACCAATTCACTTTTATAACTTCCATATTGAGGGAATCAAGTCCTTTGTGCCTCTGGTTATTAAATGTATGCAAGAAGTGCCTTATAATCCTGTGAAAGATGGCTGGCTGCTTTATGGTTTTCTCAGCCTTGTGTGGGGTGTGAGGGATGGGTAAAAGGAGCTGGTAGTCCTCACTGTGACTGTGTTTTGTTCTGGGCCAGGGAAACCTGCACCAGTGCCATGTGCTTCCCAGCCTCCAGGAATTCCCATCAACATCTGTAGCAGCTTTGCTTGGAGGAGGCAGGTCTTACTGGTCAAGGATTTTAAGAGATATTTTCCTTCTATTCATCCCTTGCAATCAAATTCATATCTGTGTGGTCTGAAGCTGACATGCCAGGAGGTTTGTTTATTTATAATGCTAAACTTACCAGGTAATTGAAAGCTAATGCTTCTCCCTGGATTGTGTGATACAATTTTATGTGTGTGAGGATACTGCCTGCTTATTAGCACACGATTTATCCACTGCTCAGCATCCAAACATGAGTGGTGGCATGGCTCTAACAGGGACATGTCATCTGCTCTGGCAGTGAAGTGAGCTGATGGCATCCTGATGAAAAGTTGCTCTGCTCTGGTCCAGGTTGGATATAGATTTGGGTAGCACGTGTGTACACATGCTGTATAATACTTGGTGCTTATCAAGTGCCTTCTTAGCTATTGACCACAGCACTTGAAAAGCTGAGAAAGATTAGATAAATATTATCCTTGTTGTATGAGAAGGGTGAAGGAAGGCCAGACACATTAAGCAGCCTTGAGCTAATCACTTGCTAAATTGGCACAAGAGGCTGATTTTCACCTCTGCATCATGCATGTGGGATGAAATGAGCTTGGCTGTGTTTAAATCCCAGTGGTTATTCTAGTCTCCCTGCTGCATTAGCTCTGGGCTAGAAGGGGCTCACATGGAGTTGTGCAGGCTTGGTGTGTGATCTCAAGAAGGTGACACCATCCTGTGTTGTCAAACATCTTCATGCATGGTGTCCTGGGAACAAAAGGAACTGCTGTTCCCACAGGCTCAGTGGACACTGGTTCCTTTCCAGCACGTGGGGTAACATCCTAGCAATTCTAGAGCACAGCTGAAACCTAGACCCTGTCACTTGGTGATCATATGGTCAATAAGATCAATAAGATGTGGAAGCAAAGGCACCTGCATCCTTATTGGCTTCATACAGTGTCCTGGGATCTGCGAGTGGGATGTGATGCTTGTGAGTGGTGGGGCTGGTAAACAGGGCTTCATGCTTCCCAAGTTTGCTATTGCTGGGACACAGCATGCAAGTTGTCTGACTGCAGTGGTCTATGAGGCTTAAAAAAGTTGTAAAGGCATGGCTGTAGGTACATGGAGGCTGAGATATGAGGTAGGGTTGGCCTCCTAAAGTTGGCTTTTGTTATTTTCCCATATTTTCCTTTAGAAAGGAAAATTATTCACTCAGCAAAGATATTTCTTCGTGATGAGAGGCTAATATAATGCTGCATTACATCATAAGTGGCTTCTTTTTCTGGAGAAGACACAATATAGCCTAGCTATTGTAGAAGAGGTGGATAAAGGAGAAGTAGTGGTGGGAGTTGTTGTGAGAAGAGAAACACTGGGATTCCTTGAAGATGATGTTGGCTCCTGCTCCCTGAGGATGCTGGCACAAAAGGCAGGACCATGGTCATGGGCTTTGCTGGCACAGTGCTGGAGCTCTGGGGTCACTAAGCGGGGTGAGGATGGCCAAGAGGCAAGAGCTGCAGCAGCAAACCCAAGAGAGAAACCATAATGCAGAGTGGGATGAATGTAATTGTGAGTGTAATGGGGCTTTTGCTGCTGGCTAGGAAATCATGTCAGTTTTAAACAGCCTGGTGCATAGAAGTGCTTGGTGCAGTGCTCAGTTACAGGGTGAAAACAAGCCTTCAGGCTGACAGGGCTGTGAGAGAGGCTTCAAGTCATGGTGTTTCCAGTGTGACTGGGGAGTTGCTTATGCTGTTATACAAGTGAGATCTCCTGGAGACTGCTCTGTGCTCTTCTTGGTCATTCTTATTCAAGAAAAAGGCATTTCTAGAAGCCGATGAAGAAAATAGAGCTGTTTTCTATTACAGTGTCTATCAGAGTGATCCATTGCATAGGTCACCAGGTGTGTCAGTTTTGTTGGGTCTGAAGCTAGAAGCAAAATAACCTTGCCAGCTGAACTCTGCCTGTGTAATATCTGCATCACATCAGGGACTTGAGTTAGTATCTCTTCCAGGCACTTGAGACAATTTGCCTTGCACTTCACTGCTTGGTACACACACTGCCTTAGAAGACTTGGCCTTGTGTAACTTCTAAATGGTATCTGGGTGGATCTGGCTCTTGCTTGTGAGGTGAGGAGGAGGAAATACCAGGAAGAGAGCTGCTTAAGCAAAGGCAGTTTTGACACAAGAAAAAATGTGAAATAAGAACAGCAGGAGAGTTCTGGTGGAGTGTTTCAGTATGAGCTGGGAGGGCAAAGCCCTGGCTATGCCTGAGGTGGACTTACTTTGATTGCTCTGTAAGAGGCATGGAATAAAAGCAGCTCTGCAGTGCAAGGAGACCTGGACCAGAAGGACCCTCAAAAGAGCCAAGAAGTATGAGAAGGAAGTATTTAAACACCCCATTCTCTCCATCTGCCCCCTCACACCCCAGAAAAAAAACAAGTAAGCAATCTCATCTGTGTTGTGATGTGATGTGGCTCATATGGTCTTAATTAGAAGTTGGAAATGGGTCTAGGTGGATGTGTACATGGTGAGCACTTCAGGATTTGTGCAGTATAGTACTGGCCTTGAAGCTATTGCAGAACAGCAGTGTACCTTAGTAATAAGTGAGGAATACCACAGGAATATAGACTTGGAGATGTTTGCAGGGAGGAGGGAGTAACCCATGGGCTGTAAGTTCATAGCTCAGTGCCTGATTGCAGAGACCAGGGTTGAACTGGGAATTGTCACATCTGTATTTGATGTGAACCCAGGGTCTGCGTTCCTGTGATGTTAATGAACTAAGGCAGAGGAGAAGGGAAGGGCTTGGTCTTTGGCAGACTTGGGAGGCTTTCTAGATTTCTAGGACAAGCAAAACCCTGGAAGGAAGAGAAGGGAGCTAGCTGAGATACCGAGGGACATGAAGAGGAACTTAAGTTTTAGAGGTGGAGTTGATTGGTTTCTTTCCTATGTAACCACTGCCAATTTTGCAATCACAGCTTGACTCCTTGAGCTTTCATAATAAGATGCATTTCTGGTTTGTTTTTGAAGTGGATTCAGGCAAACTCAGCCAGTGCAGTGTTAACACTATTCTTTCCAAAGCAATAAGGAACCACAGAAAATGGTTTTCCTGGTTTTAAGGTGCCTGTGAAGCAAGGCTGATTTGCCACTCTTAGGACAAGGGTACAACTCCTGCTAAGCTGAAAAATCAGAAAAAAAAGTGGAAGAGCTGTTTCTGGAAGACCCTGAGAAGGGAAGTGTTTCTGTAGCTTAAAGGACTCAAAGTCCCTGTGCACCTAGTTCAAGATGATGCTGTTTCCCAATGTTGCTCTCTACATAAAGCAGCTGCTGGGTTGGAGGATTATCCCATACATAAGTGTGCAAGTGTGAATGTATTTTTCTCCACTGTTGTTTCTCTGGTGTCTGACTTTATGGGTGTTTTTCAGCTATGCTAAATAACATATCAAAGCGTATCTGGAAGCCCATGGGCTTTGCTTATAAGGCTGGAAAACAGATTGGGGAGTTTTCTTTACAGTCCAGTGTAATGTTATTTCTGTGGGGGCTTGGCCATGAAGGGCTCTCAAGACCCCTAGTGCTGACTCATCAGAAAGTCATGCCTGTGCCTGTTGCTGGGACAAGCTGAGATTTTTTTTCTGCCTGTTCTAGAATGCTGCCCACATGGCTTTGAGTGTCAGGTCAAAAATAACCTTGACTTTTTTTAGCAAACACAATCAATAAAACAAGAGCCAATCTGGCCGCCGCCTCCTTCCCAGCTGTGGTTGCTCCATAGCTTCTGGCTCTGGGCTCCTCCATCCCTCCCTGAAGGTCATTGCTTGGATGCTGTAGCTTCAGCATGCCCTGGTGGTAGAGTCATGTCATCCTATTCCTGCTTCTTCCCATGTTCATTTGTTCTCTTGGAGGACCCTCTGTTTTGGTAGTAGGAGTTGCAGATGGGAAATGTCTTCAACTTGTGTTTCCAGCTTTGCTCAGTCCTGCAGCCTTGTGGCCCAGGACCTGAACTTGCAGGCCTGCCCTGCCTGGGAAGGGGTTCAGCAAGCTGGAAGATCTCTTGACTGACGCCTCCCAGTCTGGCTTTTGTTCTGCAAGTGTTCACAGGGGCCTTAGGCATTGGCAGGGAATATGAAATGACTGGAGTAATGTCCTGTTTCTCATTCTGTCTGGGACAAAGGCAATTCCAGCTGATGAGCAGGTCATGGAAGATGAACCGTAACTTGCCATGCGGCAGCCGGTTGGGAGCTTATGCTGCATCCTTACTCTAACCCCTTGGGGTATGCAGAGAATTAGGGAACATGTGGAAAACAGAGGTGACTCGTGTGGGTCTCTGCTTTTCTTGGATCTGTGTGGTGAGAGCAAAGAAATATGTTTAGATTTAGTCCAGGCTTTGTATTTTTCTTTCTTGAGCAGGATATTATTTGGAATAGAGCTCAAAGAGGTCCATATACTTGTGTTAATTCATCTGCTCTTGTTCAAGCACAAGGATTAGTGAGTGATGGAGGAGTAATGTGTGGCCCCTGTAACTGCTATGGAAGTGGTCAAAGATCTGTCTTCCATTTACTTACCCTCTGGACCACCTGCATCCTTTTTACCTAGAATCATAGGATGGTTCTCAGTGTTGGTTTTTCATCCCAACCCTGCATTGCTTGGAAAGGTTTCCCTTCTTCAGAGCCAAGTCCAAAGCCAGCTATTGTATCGAGACAGATGTGAGCTTGGGTGTGTTTGTTCGTAAACTTTGAAGTTGGGTTTATTGCATGTATTGTCTAAGGGGACTGGGCAGGTGTTTTCCCCTCATTATACTGAGAGAAGATCATCTCTACTTGCTCTCCAGCAAAGGCCCTCTTGAAAATGTTTATGCTTTCTTTTGGGAAGATGTCTGAGTTTAATCTGGAAGAAAGCCTAAAATGGCCAAGGACTGCTTGAGGGATGAAGGCTGAGCTTCTTCCCCACTAGGCAGTGTTGCAGCTTGTTAGCAGAGGCCTGTGGCCACATCCAGCCAGCCACGCTGCTGCCAGTGTCGCTCCTGTGCCACCAATAACAGGAAATCCTGTTCTCTGGGGCTGTTGATCTGTCACCTTCCTCCGGCTCTATTATTTACTGAATAATGATCCAGTGGTGACAGATCTATTTCTGTTTTTGTTCTCTATAACATACCTGCCAGAGTGCCTCGGGCGACTGAGGAATTTATAATAAAGGCACAGTTTCCAAACTAAGTTTGGTGCTCTGATGCCAGCAACGCTTGCAGCCAGCAAAGGCTAGGAGCAGTCTCTACTCCAGTAAGAGACTGGATAAATAGGACTTTTTATCCCTATTTAGGGCCTAATTTTTTTGTTGTGAGGTTTTGCTTGCATTCAGACCTGTGTGAGCCATCTCGATCATGTCTTTGTTTTTCCGGTGTTCACAGTGAGGTGTAGAGGCAATGACTTGGGCAAGGGTGTTCAATGGATTAGTTGCACATTCCACATTTGAAGCTTGGCAAAGCCATGTTATTTGACTTTTCCCAAAACACTGGAAAAACAGCATAAAAAGCAGTATGGGGAGCTACTTATTTTGGCAGTTTGATGTGTACTGTGTCTGAGGGTGTGGATGCTGAAGCCTGAGCGAGTTTAATCACCACACCTGTAACAAGAAGATTTTGGCTGAAGGAAGGTGGGAAGAGGTGTGTGGGACTGGTTGTTATGGCATAAGCAGCTCTCTCTGTGCACTGTTACCTGCATGGGCAGAGTGACTGGTTGTACCCCAGCTGAGCTTTTTCTTCTGCTCCACAGACACATAGAGAACTGGAAGAACTTGCAGACGCTGAATGCTGTTGACATGGAGCTGTACACAGGACTCCAGAGGCTGTGAGTATGTCCTGTGTTTTGGGGAGGAGAACATCAAGCCCTGGGTAACCCCTTCCAACAAAGATCTGCTGTTTCCCTCCATCCTTAGTCTCTACACCATGATGTTTGGAGCCTGTTTAGCTACTGGCTCTGCTGTATTTTGCCATGAGACTGTGCAAAATGGAGATGAAATGGGGTGGAATCAAGGGCTCACCTTGGGCACTAAGCACAGGTTTTAGGGCAGATGTTACCCTTGACTCCGTCACTGCCCTTCTGCATCTCTTTGCAGGACAATCAGGAACTCAGGACTACGAAACATCCAGCCCCGCGCCTTTGCCAAGAACCCTCACCTGCGCTACATGTGAGTGTTGGCAGCTCCTGCCCCCCTTTCCCTCTGCTCCCTGTGGAAAGGGGATCCCTAAAGTGCCTGTCAAGGGGAGCACTGGGAGGGAAGGGGGTGCTGGTGAGGGAGGGAGAAGGAAAACCAAAGGTGCAGGAAAGCACAGGATGGGATGAACTCCTGCTGGGCAGCTGATTGGTTTCAGTGTCTAATAACTGGTCTGGCTTTGATTTCAACTCTATGAACACTTCATTAATGGCCTTGTGGCAGCCAGTGTCCATTGCCCTTTCTGCAGAGTTTGGGGGGCAGCTGCATGCCCCAGCACACAGAGCCTGCCCTGCTCACTGTCTTTTAACCAAAACCTGCTTTTCTACCACAAATCCCAGGGTGCAGAATTGCCAGCTCTTCTCCTAAATATCGACTTCTTAAACTGTGGCAGGCTTGGGATAGGGATGGTTTGTGCCAGAGAGATGGGAGGCTTGTTACCATGGGATGTTGCCTAAATGTCCAGATGTTGTGGCATCATTAACCACCAGGTATAGCCTCCTGGGGCATTCCCACATCTTTGAGGCCAAGGGCACCGATTGCTTTTCTGGATATGTATTTACTCTTCCCAAGGTGCTAAAGGAAAGCTTGAATTTCAGGCCAGTGTGAAAGTCTCTCTGTGGGTTTGAAATCTCTTGTCAAAGTGACTGTGTCCAAGATCAAACTCCTCTCAGCTCCAGTATAGATTTAAAAGTTGAAAAGGTGTTGTTGAGAGGCCACAGCATTAGGCATGAACTGATGGGCTGGATGGAGTGTGTGTATTCTGGCTTTTTGGAAGCCAATGCTAGTGGTGGCTTTAAGGAGAAAACCAGCCATAGTGCTCATCTGTTTGAATGTGCAGATGCATGTGGCCATCAATACAGGCATGGTCCTGGCCAGCTGAGATATAGATGTGACCTGCAGAGCAGGATAGATTTGTCTTTTGATGTCTGCTTGGAGATGATGTGAACTAAAAAACCCCAAAAGCTTCCTTTTTGGAAAACCAGTTACAGTTGCTAAGTGACAGCCAAGTACTTGCTAAATAGGAGATTGGCAGTACCAACAGACATGAATAGTTAATGGCAGTGCAGAGCCTTTTTGAGTTTAAAGAAGTAATGATAAACCCTCCTTAATACTGACCACTGGGATTTTCCTGATTTCAGTGCTCTGTTGTTTTGATTTGTAGGGTTTGGTTTGTGTTTTCTGTAGTTGGATGTTACTGGGAAGCGTTGTCTCTGAACACCTCTCCCAATTGATTTTTCTTTTAAAATTTTTTTGGAGGGGTTGTTTGTAAATTGTGCAGTTGCTGTTCATGTATCTAGCAGAAAAAATTAATAACATATAATTCCTGATGAAATTAGTTTGGATGTCACGGGAGTTTAGGTCACATACACTTGTTTTGAGGCCGAATACGTCATTAATGTGTACACATGCAATTGTTGTTGCTTCTTCCAAAAGTGTTTGTTTTTGTCTTTTGAGATTACTTTTGAGATTGGGAAAAAAACCACCCACATCCATCTTGTGTCAAGAGTTAGGGTTGGTATGTGGTGATGAAATATGTGTTTGTTTACTGCTTGGGCTGTGTAAAATTGATCATGTTCTTAACATCTTTCTTTCCTTGACTTTTGATGCTCGAGGCAAGTAAGTATATTATTTGATTAGTGCTTGCCAGTGGGTTTTGATGCTGTTCCTGGGACTGGCAGTGTGGATATTGGTGAGGTGGATGTCTGCCACAGCAGATGATGAGGATCTGGGGATGCAGAGCTCCCTCCTGCTCCCCAGGGACTCTTGGCCCACAGTGACTCTGCTGCTTTGCAGCTAAACTGCTTTTTCTAGGGTTGCTTATGAGGCTTTGCGGTAGCCTGGCAGGTGCCTGGTGTCACCTGGAGTTCCTTCCATGGCCATGGCACTCTGCAAGTACATCAAGGTGCCTTCTTGGCTGCTCTACAGCCGCTGCCTCCTGGGGAGCTCAGCTCGCCTAAGGCCTGACATTTTCTGCTGGCACTGCACAAGGGAGCCAGGGATAAAAGGATTAATGGAAATGTCACTCTGCTGTAAGTCTTGGGCTGCTCTAACTAGGTACAGTAGCTGACAGGAGTGAGGTATACTGTCCCAATCTCCTTGCAGGAGAGCTAGTTGCAGTGGGGTGAGTGTGGGGCTGGGGAACATGGGATGGTGTGTTTAAGGATTATTGAGTTACTGCTGCATGTTATCCCTGCTGACCTGGTTTTCCTCTTCCTCTGCTGGATGTTTGGATGATTGCAGGTGGAGTTGAGTCATTAAGGTGGCAAATGTGTCCAATAAATGACAGAGGTTTCACTGCCAGGGAGTGCTGGCACAGGGAGTCGGGGACTGGCTGGACCTTTGATGAGCAGCAGCAAGAATTTTGCCACGTGAAGCCCATGTACAAGTTGTTGAGACTTAAAGGCTGGGCTTTCTCCTTGACTCTCTCTCCAACCTGGGTTAAACCTCAGCCTCCTGCTAAAGTGAGTTTTTTCCTAGTGCCTTTGATCAAGGTTTTCTCCTCTCAGATGGGCTAGATAGCTCTGTCTTCTTCCAGCAACTTCTATTTCTGGCCCTTCCTTGGTGCACGCGCTTGTCTTCAGACCCCAGCTGTGCAATCACAAGCAGATCACTTATCCCAGCTCTAATTGCAGGAGCTCAGGTTTGTGGGAGTTTAAGATAATGGTTCTGGATGAGGTTTGGCTTGTGTGTTTGTTTTCCCCACCCCCTTCCCCATCACAGAGTCAGGGAGGAAAGGTGAGAAACCCAGAAAGGCAATTTTCAGCATTCAGCTGCACAAGTCGTAGACCTCAAAGTGCTCTAAAGTGCAGCCTGGCAGGGTCATGCCTGTCCTCTAAGGTTTGAAATTAGCTGTGTAAGTGTAAGGGGCTTGAGGCCAACCTAATCAGTAGAGGAACAGTGGGTGACTGGGAGCCAGAAGTATAGAACTAGAAATAGCTTTGGATCTCTCTCACTTCTCCTTGAATTGAGGAGTTAAGGCTCCATGGCTTGTCTGAGTATTGGTGCTGTGAAGCTTATTACTGCTACAGAGACAATTAACCCAACTATAACAGGAAGTTTTGCTATGTGGATCTAGCTTTTCTGGCAATTGGTCTGAGGCAGTTGACTCCTTCCAGAACAGGTACTGGGTGGATGTTGAACAGGGATGGACATGAGTCTGATCGAAACTGGATATCATCCAGTGTCATTTTCTCCACCCCCCCCACTGGAAGTCTTCTCACTGAGCAAAGTTACATTGGATACTTGGTCCCATTTCTGTGCAGCTTTGACTGCTCATTGGCTAACATGGGGATGGTCCTGGGGAACACTGGGGCACTGGATACAAGGACCAGCAAATCTAGGCTGTAGAAAACTGAGCCCTTGTAGCCAACATTTGTGAAGGTTGGTGTTAGCAGGTAGTGGAAGTGTATGTTTGATGTTGACAGAAAACCTCAGTCTTTGACTTGAGGCTGTACAAGAAAACTTTGGAATGATATGGTTCTTAAATTTGAGACCTTCAAGCCATCTGAATACATATTTACTGTGTAGCTGTGTTTAGCACAGCTTATTGGTGAAAACGTCTTGTATGCTCTTGCTCTCTCCATCCTTAGTAACGCAGGAATATTGTGGCCAATTTATTTGAACTTGATTATAAGTCATAAGGATATCAAGTTCTTACAGGTATCATGAAAATTAGCAGAGGAGTAGTAGAGGCTGTTGCAGGGCTTTGTGGGGAAGAATACAACATCATCACATTCCTCCTCGGGCACTGAATTCCACAGGAGAGCTCAGCTTCACAGTGCACTAGGAATCAGTGCACAGGGACGACAGGACCTGTTTGCTGCTGGACAAAGTGTCCACCCTTTTCTGGTTCTGGGACAGTAGAGCTGTGGACATAGGAGAGTAGGCTCCCAAAAGGTTGTGCCTAGAGATTGGCAAGTTGACATTTGCAGTGCCTGAGTCCCCCTTTACTGGGAAGCAGGTACTTAAGAGTTTATGATTCCCTCTAAATGCTTTCCTGGGCAGCTGTGTACTCAACCAGCCAGTCAGGAGGCACTGTCGTGTGTTTGCAGAAGGTAATTGTACACACCTTATTTATTGTGTAGTAAAGAAAACAAATTAAGGTTGTGTAATTAGAGACAGACACTTTTAAATAAGGCTTAAGTAGTCAGATTTCTATTTAGAAAATTAATAATTGCCATTGCTGCCTGCATTCAGAGACTCTTCTTAAATGGTCTTCTGGAGGTTTATACATGCTCAAAATTGGTTTGTGGGCTGGTCAAGACATAGCTCCTGTCAGAGAGCTTTCTGTCAGTGTTGCCTGACAGAGTAAGGATGGGGTTGAGGACCAAGCTTTCACTTTGTCTTCACCCAAGGGTCTTAAAGTTGGAGACCCTAAAGTGCTTTATGTCGAGTGTAACTGGTTTTTGAGTACAGTATGGTCCTTCTGCTCCACAGGCAGTTTTATATATGTGATCCTGACAGTTGTTTTCTCCAAAAAGTGGGTATTGGGAAAGATCTAGAAGATCCTGGCAGGAATGTGCAGAGACCAAGTGAAAGACTGAGCTGCCTGATCTATGGTCTCATTTTCATAGACAAACCTGAGCTGTAATAAATCTGGGGTTAAATTCTGAGAATGGGGTTAACTTCACTGTCCTGGTTGGATTCATGGCAGTTGTGCATATGAACTGGTACCCTGATACTGGATGTAGCATGTAGTGTTGACATGGGAATTTCTAGAGATGTGTTATTGTTTTGGGGATATAATAAGAAAGAAACCAGATTGCATTCCCTGAAAATTGGGGTTGTTGAGGTGGCACAAGGTTGGTGAGTTGCTTTCTGCCCTCTTTGGTGCTGTTCCAGGACAGCACTTGAAGCCCTCCAGCAACTGAGGTCTTTGCTTATGAAGGGCTTTGGGCAACTGTCTTGCAAGGCTGGCAAGGTTCACCTTCTTGGCTCTGAGTGTCTGGGATTTTGATTGAGATCTTACACTAAATAAAGAAATAGAATGTTGTGGAGTGGTGTGGGTTGGAAGGAACCTTAAAGATAATCTACTTCCAACTCCCAGCCCTCAGCATTTGTATTAAGTATAGCACTTCTCCCTCTCAGTCATGTCTTGAGGGTTGTTTTCCCCTGCTTTGTAGTTAATGTTCTATTGCCTTGCTCTTAAAGAGCCATTTTAATGTGAGAAGCAGGGTTAAAGTCCCTCTTTTGCTTTCTTCCTGTAACCAGCTCCAGGCCCTGTGACTGCCTGCACCCCCTGCTTGATTCTGGATGTCCTATTACCCTTCCTTCTCCTTCATGATTATTTCTTCCTGCTTTGTCCTTTCATCAGTGCACTGCTGTCATATCCATCCTGTCAGTCTCCTTCTTCTCCAACATAAACTGTCATGTGTTAATTGCTCTTGATTTTCCATCCATACTCTCGAGTCAGTGCAGCCTAAAAAGTCTGTGGGTGTCAGCTGGGGCACAGTATATGACTACATGTAAGCTCTTAGCTCACTGGGAGGGTGAATTAAAAAGCATTTACCTAAACCACCTCCTCAATAGTTTAATGAGTTTTATTTTGTATTTGCAAAGGACTGAATAGGAGCTGAATTTCTCTGTGAATGTAGGCAAAATAAGAAATATGAGAGATTTAAACAGCCTTTAGTTTCCATTAGGTGAATCATAGAATCACTTAGGTTGGAAAAGACCTGTAAGATTGAATCCAACCGTTAACCCAGCACTGCCAAGTCCACCACTAAACTACGTCACTAAGCACCATATCTACATGTCTCAAACACCTCCAGGGATGGTGACTCAACCGCTTCCCTGTCAGGTCTGCAGCTTGGGTAACCTTTGATTCCCATTTGTACTCTAAGGATGTTCTGCTCCAGCCTCTTCTAGGAGCAAACTTCTCTGTGCTGCAACTTACTCAGAGAGGCATTTTTCCCCATGTTTCCACTTCTATAAAATGCTGGGTGTGTTTATAGTGTAGTTACTAAAATAAATAACAGTAACATCTCCTCTGCTTCCATAAACTTTCTGGCTCTGCCTCCCACCTGCTTTCTTCCCTGGATGCCAGTGTAGTGCAGGTCCTTGCTGGTATGCTAATTGGCAGCAGAGTTTTGATGGCACTTTTATTCCCAGTTACTGAGGTGACTGATAAGCAGTTACCTGTAGCTTTTCCTTTTTATGCAGCAGCAGAAATAGGTCTTGTGTTTTTACCAGCCATTGTGCACAAGGCCAGAGGAGAGACCAGTTTCCTGCAGGACTGTGGTTTTCCTTCAGGCTGGGTAGAAATCATTTGACCTGCATTCAGAAGGCTGGGTAACTAATTCCTGGCTGCAGGCTGCTTCACTTGGCTGAGGAGAATGTTTATCGTATTGTAATAGGAGGCGGAGTGGTGAGTTTGTGACTGATGTACTCTAGTGGGACCTAAGAAAGAAAGTTTCCAACTCCAGCATTGTGCACCTTTTGGCAAGAATGATCCTCCCTCGGTTCCCTGTCTGAAAACCTGAAATAACAACATCTGTGTTCTCTGCATTTATTTGATCGATTTGCAATATAACATCTTGTATGGTTTCTAGTGAAACACAGCCTTGAATTGTGGGGTGCTGTTGCAATGTAAGATGAGTTACAATAACACTATCACAAGTATTTGTTGCCTGCTCTGATTCTTATGTTCTGTCTATCACTCTGGTAACTGGGTGCTCAGGATTTTCCTGTTGCTTTGTCTCTCCTTCCTTCCTTTGAAATGTTGAAATGTTCTTTCCAGCTGTGTTGTGTTTCTACGAGACTTCTTTCCCTTTCTGAAGTTTGATTGATTGTCTTTTGGCAGACGTGAAATGGGCAACTAGTTGTAAAAGTCCTGTTTTTTACCATCCCCTCTCTTAAAAAAAAGTCCTTGAACAATGCTGGGGGTGTTTCATATTAGGCTTTTCCTACATGGCTGGGTGTGTTTTTGTGGGATTTTTTTACAATTCATGTTTAGGGTAAAATGTGAACTTGAGACAAGTTGGGGTTTTGG
>VYZU01057045.1:0-14995 GCA_013401355.1 Ceyx cyanopectus | reverse complement strand
TCTGTGATTCTGTGATTCTTAACGTGTTCCTTCTGGGTTTGCTATAAAACCTCCTTCATATTAAGAGACACTGTCTCATTGCAAGTCTGCAGGAGTCCCCGGCTGGGAAGGATGCAGTGAGTAAATGCCAGAGGACAGGGCAGGCACTACTCTCAAATCAAACAGTGAAAACACCATCATGAAACTCCCTCCTGCCATGCCAGGCAATCCTGCTCATTTAATCAAGTCGTCTCAGTATGCTGGAATATATATGTTTGCTGAGGATTGACAGCTATAGACAGGAGACTGACTCCCAGCAGCAGGAAAGTCAAGCCAGTAAAAAGACAGGAACATGCAGTAACTGATGGTTGTGCCTGGCTCTAGGAGGAAAGCATCCTAGCCACAGAATGGAGGTTGTCACGTTTCACAAGAGAGTCCCCATTTAAACACTTAAGGCTTGTTGTTCATACAGCAAGCTGGATAAAGCTCAGGGGTTGCAGAGGGCCAAACCACCACCTCCTTCAAAGTGTATCCCTTGTGGTGTGGGTGCTGAGCACATGGAGGGGTCTTGAGGACCACAAGAACTTTGCAAGCCACAGGTGCAGCTGTGATCTCCACTCCTGAGTCAGGGAGCTTGTTGGCTGCCAAACTGTACGTGGTGATTATGCAGTGTGGACATCTCATCAGCTGCTGAGATGAGGCCTTCTGACTCATTTCCACTTGGAATCTAGACGACAATTTGGTTTGAATTAGATATGGGCTAAAGCCAAAACTTGGGATCTGACTTCCTCAGATTTTGGGAAGACTCCAGTCTGGATCTGAGCTTAGCACATGGCTTTCACTTACACAAAGATTGGAGCCAAACCTTGGATCAGAATATTCTCAGAATATGGGGGAGCTCAGAGCTTAAGTTTCATGTTGGGATCATATCAAGCACAGGTTTCCAGGGATGAAATACCATCCTTATGCTAATTTATTCTTTTTTTTTCATCTACTGCTGCTGTTTAACAAGTACATTTTTGGATTTTTGGTTTCAGAGTATGATAATTTTGTCTCATTCAAAAAATTCTGGACACAGTTCCTTTGCCCTGGCCACCAGTACCCTTCAGCACATGAACTATGAATGTGGCACATGACTGCAGTGAGAGCTCCTCGGGCATGCACCACCTGAGCCCACCCATGAATCCTTCAAAGAAAAAGAAAGCATTGAAGAGTAACAAAATTCTACTTTCAAGCTGCTCAGAAGACACAGTGCTAACAAACAGCCCCCAAAAGGCAAGATCTTGCAATCTGCTGCTGCAGAGAGACTGAGAAGCCAGTTCTCAAGTTCTGGTGATCTCAGCATGTGAAGTGCGGGCAGGAAAGCAAAAGAAATCCCACAGAAGGTGTCTCTTTGAATGTCTGGAAAACGTCGAACTGCCTGCCAGTCTGCAGCGAGGAAAGACTCAGCTCCAACAGAAGGCTTTGTCAACACAGCGCTGTATTGTTAGCTCGAGGTTTATACACTTCAGTTGACACCTCTCCCTTGTCCTACAGATGTTGCACTACATTTAGGATTGAGCTTGTAACAATACAGCTGTTTGAACACATGTGCATTTTCCACTCAACAAACCACAAGAATATGGCAACAGGGTTACAACATTTGGATCCTAGGGCTAGAATGAGAGAAGCAGAAAAGGTGTTTCTTTGGGAAATCTCTGCAGTTTCTCCTGTAGTTTCTCTCTTTCCACTTTTATTCACTGACTGTACTACACTCGGGCCATGGGGAAGGTAAGGTCTGATTGATATTGCAAGTGACAACTAAGGCCTTGAAAAGATTTCCTCTGTTCATCTTCAGGAGGTGTAAAGCCCATAGTGTTTTGCTAATTCTAGAGAAGTAGAGTCATCTTGACTTTTATTTGAAAAAATGCACTTTATTCCAATTCCTGTTAATCTTGTGAATAAATTAGAACCTGCCGCAATAAAGGAGCTTAAAGAGGAATTATCAGTGATGCTCAGAAGGGAAAAATTTTATCACATTTTTTCCACTTTGGCCATTATAAGATACAAGAAGAGATGGTTTGGTCTCACCAGGAGTCTCACAAGACCATTGAATGCCCTTTCTTCTACCAATAAAGTATAGAAGTTGGGAAGACTCGCATGAGTGATTTAATAAAATGAAATGAACCCCAAAATGGGTTTCTTAAGGAACACGAGATCTCAGATATTGTTCTTCTCTCATTGCCATGGGCATCTATTGCAGGTACCTTCAATTATTTGACTCCTGATTTACATCAGTTGATGTAAGAAGAATTACACTTCTTTTTCATCAGATCAACATCTGTTTTTGAAAAAACAGATGTGCATTAATCAATCTGATTAATGTGTTTGATTCTGCAATTACTGCATGATAAATCAGCAGTGCACTAAAATCACCCCGATGTCAAATTTATACTCCTAGACCTTCAGAGTTCAACCTGACTCAGATTTTTGCTTTATGAAACATTTTTAGATACAAAACAACAAGAATAATATCCCCATTGCCAGGTCGTGGAGCATTTCAGGTGATCTGATGAAGGTTTACCGCTAAATAAATGTGATCATTTGGAGCTGCAACTTACAACAACTAAAAAAGCAGGAAAAATGCAATACCTTTAAAAAGGCTTCAGGATACCTCATGTGTTAACAGGGCACCAAAATCCCTTTCTCACAAAGTTACACAGGTTTCTGAGATACTAGTTGGGAGTTGTGAGAGCAAAATATATATATACATAAAGCATTACAAGGTAAGTAATATAGATTATATATAGTAAAAAATATAGACCAGCTCAATGGAGATACACCTTTGTTAAAGAAAAGAGGGATGCCATTGATTATCTGGTGCAGAATCAGTCCCCATGCTCTGTAAATCAGCTAGAAATCCCTGAATAACATGATATTTTCTTTGAACATCTTGCTGCTCCAGGAGACAGAGACACCACGGGAATTAAAACTAATGATGTTTTCATTACAGATTGGATTATGACTAATTTTGCTGTCCACATGAGGGTAAAGGTGAGTGGGGAAATCCACATGGATCCTCTGCTGCTCACTTGAGCCTGGTGTAAGGTGCTATTCGCATTGCCCTGTGTTGTGAAAAGACTCACACAGGCAAATGTTCCCTTTCCCTGTGAAGGAAGCCCATTTTGTACACGTGCTTTCATCTTCTGCTGGGAGCTGGGATGCCCCAGCCTGAACAGTTCAGCACAGATGAATGTTCACCTGTCGTGGTTCTGGCAGCTGCTTCTTGGATGGTCTGGTGCTGATAATGATAATTAGCACTGGGACAAATATAAACCTTGGCTTTGATAATTTTATAAGGGGAAGTAATTAAGGTGATAAAAAATTGAGGAAGATTTTTTTTCCCCTTATTTATTCTGTCACTGTTGCCCTTCATCTCCTGTAGATATGGGCCCTACCATCAACATTCAAATCCACATTCAAACGTGCAATTTCCCCAGATCTGGGGGTGTTCTGAGCTGGAATGAATCAATTGGGGTTTTCTTTGTACGTGTGTGTTTTTTTGTTTGTTTGTGGTTTTGTTTGGTTGGCTGGTTTTGTGTGTGTGTTTTGTTCAGTTTTAATAATTATTTATTTATATTTTTTTTAAAATCTGAAACCTAATAAATGTGGTCTATAACAAATGAGTTCAGCCAAAATCTGGAAGCAGATAAAAATCCTCCAAGCTACTGTTCTACAGTTTTAGGGATCCTTAGTACTACAGAATGTCTATGAATATTTCTCTTAAGCATACAATAAAAATGAAAGCTACTGTGCCAAATTCAGAACAATCTTTGATGAAAAGAAATACCTCAGATCAACATTAAGCTGGAGCTTTTCTAGACAGAGAAAATCTTTTCTCTAGGCAAAGCACAGCAACTTGTAGTTACAAAAACCTAACACTAAACACAGGGGGGAAATATATTATTTTAATTGTGAGACTTCATCACTGGTTAGTTTAATGTGTCTTTTTCTTTTTATCACCCTCCCCCTCTCCTTGGGATGGTTTATCGCTTGTAAATTATTTGTCACATCGCTGTAATTCTATCCAGATCCTTAACTTTCTAATCATGCATCTTTTATGGGGTCTCTTTTAAAGAAGCACTATAATTACTTGCCAAGAGTCCCTGTAAATTTTATCAGGCTATAAAATATTATACTTTAATTATTTGAAAAAAAATATTGGAAATGTTCCCTCTGAAAGGCTACGCGATCAATATTGCAAGGAGTAAGGCACCTTCTGCAGTTTTGCACTCGTTCCTGATCTATACCTCAGAAGCATTCAAAATCCTTTCACTTCATTCGGTGTCCCGAGGAAGTATTAATGGATAAATTGGCCTTTGATTAAGCTGAAGAAATTGCTTACTGCATGTTTTAGCTGCTGTAAAATACATGAAGAGGATGGCAAAGATGCTTTCCTGTTTTGTTTTTTTTTTTTGTAGGAGGCACAGAGACGGCTCTCAGCTTGATAAGAAGGGGGGTGTATAAGAGCAGAGCAGAAATACTGAATAAACCGCAGATGCAGAAAGAAGTTGAACCTTTTTTATAGGAAACAGAACTTTTTTTAGAGGGAGAATTCTCTGTTTCTATACAGATTTTGAAATTATCATCTTGTCAGTTTGTTTTGCTTTATTAGTAGCAAATATAGAAGTACTAGTAACATTTCTACAACTACTATTTCTACTGCCACTAGGCATTTGAGGTTAATTCCTGCCAACTTTTACTACAGCAACCAGCAACTTTCATGACGCTGTTTTCTACAAAAAACATGAAAAAATTAGTTATCTGCTAGTGACAAAGTGTTTTCTGGAGCAGGGTTTCCTATGTACTATTCCCAAAATTGGTTTGCAGTTATATGTGTACAAGGTGTGAAATTAAGTATCATATTCATCACCAGCACTTCAATTAAATGTGCATAGTAGCTAAACTCTTGCACATTTCTGGTTAGTATGCATTTCTCTGGATAGCTGAGCTGAAATATGAGGAAGTTAAACTATTTGGTCAAGGAGCATTATAAGCTGGAAGCAAAACAAAATACAGATCTCACCTCAGGTCCTTGATCTTGGGAAACACTATGGGATGTGCTTGAGAGGAAGGACACACTACTTTATCTGCACAATTCCACTTATCCTAAGAGAAGCCCAGAAAGGATCATAAGAGATACTCCTATCCTATCTGTCCAATATTTTCCCAAGTACCATCCTCAGAATACCCACTATTTTTTTACCCCTAAACACCACCAGAAAAGATTTTTAAGCACTTAGATCAGGTAAAGGAACTGTTGGATCCATGCACAATAAATGGGCAGCCCTGTTGTTTCCCAAGTTGTGAACACCAACTAGAAGTACTTTTCCTGAATGCCCTTGCTATAAAAAGCACAATGCTGTTCATAAACCATCCATGGTCTGCACAGTACCAGCTTTTGCAGAAGGCTTTGGTGGACAATGGCATTGGCATACGTTGCATTTTAACTTGGAGACATCTCTGTGCACCATCATATGTGTGCAGGTAACCCATTCTCTGCTGTCAAGGGCTATGCCTGGGCCATCAGACAAATGACAAATGCTTTCTATTAACCCCTCTCCCTTTCCAGAGAAGGAGAGAAAGGAAAGAAGAGAGAGTTATGGATTGGAAAAGAAAAATAAAACAGCTTTTATGAAAATAATGATAAAATGGACTATATGAAAATATATACAAAACCAGTATTGAACCCCACCACCCTGGTGGCAATTACATCATGATCACTACTGATGCTGTGGAGCAGGCACTGTGGAACGCAGATGGGAACTGAATTCAGAAATGTACAGATCAGGATTGAAGGCAGAACAGACAGAGTCCTCCTCAGATGCTGGCCTTTGAAGAAGAGCTTGACCCTTTTGATCCCTCAGCTTTATGCTGAACATGTCATCTATCCTGGCTGAAGGTGCAGCCTTTCACTTTGTGCACCCCCAACAGGGTGCATAAGCTTGAGAAGTGACCTTGGTCTGCACAGGAGCAACTATCAGCAGGAGCCTTTCTGGACACACCAACCCCTTGCAGAAGCTCTTTGCACTGGGTGCTATCACTGCTTGAAGGAGACACTGTCTGAAAACATGCTGTTAACTTCAGCAGGTGCAGTTAGTTCGAACAGAGTGAGCTGAGAAGTAAAATCACTGAACGGAATTAGTTCTATCTCAAGCCAGGGCATCTGCACAGCCTGTCAGGGCTGAGAGTGGCAGTACCTGGAAGCGCCACTGCACAGTGTCACACAGCAGCATTCAGAAGATTATCAAAATATAAATACCTTTCATTCATGATTCAGGCCAAATCAGCCAATGATTGTTCATGAATGAGACAGACCTTGGTATTTATTTACAGTGGTGGTTGTACATTTGAAACTACTCAATAAATATCGCTTATAAACCACACACAGGTAAATATAAAGCTCGCTCAAATACTCTATATTGTAGCTATTTTTAATAGCTGAATGCTGATAGAATGCAGTGGTAAGAGTGGTAACCAAGTTTAAGCATAGATATAGTTACAGATGGTTGAATTAGTCATTGCAAGTCAGGGGTTCAACTGAAGTAACCTTTCTACCTGTAGGCAGGTTGCCCACAAAGAGATCTGTGTTGGTTTCATATCCATTTTCATATTGATACAGCCAAGTAAAGATGCTGCAACAACATGTAGTTTAAAAAGATAAAATATATCTACTTGCAATTAACCTGAGACATGATGCAGATGTCTGAAAATCAGTATAAAACTGATTTCTATGGACTGACATATGGTTCTACAAGGGTCCCTGGGGACTTCTCTGCTGTTGTGTTAGCTCAGGGGCGAGGTTCATGCTTCAAGATGGCTCCCCAAATCCTTCATTCATTTACTCTGCCACTGTGAAAGTTGACACCCCCATTCGTGTCTAGAGGGAGCCAACTGTCTTGCTCACTTGGAAACCAGAGTCCTCTTTCAGAGGTGCTCTTCCAGGCAGGGAAATCATCAAGGCTGAAGCAACAGGGGTTCAAACCAAAGAAGAAAAGAAAAAAAGAGAAGAGAAGAGAAGAGCAGAGAAGAGAAGAGAAGAGCAGAGAAGAGAAGAGAAGAGCAGAGAAGAGAAGAGAAGAGCAGAGAAGAGAAGAGAAGAGCAGAGAAGAGAAGAGAAGAGCAGAGAAGAGAAGAGAAGAGCAGAGAAGAGAAGAGAAGAGAAAAAGAAAGAAATCATACACAGAGCTATTCTACATCCCAAAGAACAGGGAGCAAGCCATGAAAATAGCTGCTTTGTGGAGCCTGCAAAGTTGCTTCTGCCTGCAACCAGTATTACACCCTTCTCCATTTAACACAAGCCACTTCACAACTACTTCATCATTGCTCTTTTGTGCCCCATTCAAAACAGCTGTTTCTCTTTGATTCCTCCCAGTCGGGGCCAGCATTTACACTCCAGCCTGCATTTAGGCTCCCCTCCTTCGCTAGATTTCCTGCCTTCCTCTGGAGAGCCTGGGATCCCCCCTCTCTCACGATGCTTACCCACCTGCAGCAATGCAGATGCAACATGGCAGCTCTGAGCCCTGCTCCTGTTGGGACTGGCAGGAGCAAAGCCTGCTGGTGCACATCAGCCAGCATGCTGGAGGGCAGGCAGTGACTGGAAAGTAAACAGGCTCCCAGCTCTGGGGGTACAAGCTCTCCTGAGGGCTGGCTGCCAGCTACAAATCAGCTCCACTGAATGGGAGGGGAGGGAGATGCTTCTTCCATGTAAACTTTGCAGCCATGGACTTGGTTCTTTCTGCTGGCATGCAGATGGTCTCTGTCACAACCACCATCTTCTTTAGCAGGAAGAACATGGAAAAAGAATTAACTAAAGGAGCAGGAATAAACACAGGTTTTCTCTTTGGTGCATGTTTTTGCTGATTTATTGCTTGTGCATTTCAACAACTACTTTGTAAATGGTTAGCAAACTATATTCATTTCTGGAGAGGTTCGTATCTGTAACAGTGAGAAATGACAGTAAAATAAAGCACGTCTTCAAATGTCATTGCTATAGGCACAGAAAATGGAGTCTTATAAGGAATAGATTAATTTAAAAGCTATAACCTCTTTCCTCTTCCCTTTTCTCTTCCATCCATGACTACAAAAGCATCTTGGCTTCTGGTGTGAAAAGAAACACAACTTACAGTATTGCCTTAACTAGAAGATCTCTGTAGAATAAAGATCCTATTTTTCTTTTCAATAAAAATCCCAATAAAACAAACAAAAAAGCAACTTGTACCAGAATTAACTCCAGGGAACTTAATGGTGATGACTGAACACATGGTGCTTTGAAGATGACAGGGCCAGGAACAGAGACACCAGAGTGACACCTCAGCCCCATGCACAGCAGTCAGGCACAGAGGACGCACAGTCTGAGCATGCAGGACTATTACCTGCGATCACAAAAAGCTAATTGGCTACTAAGGCAGCTGTATCAGAGGAAATGTAAAACAAATCAGAAGCTGTTTCTCCAAGGCTTTTAAAGTTAAAAGCATGGCTAAGCTTGGGTAGTTAGAACCAATAACACTCAGATATTCCTTTTGATCCCATATTCCTGCATGTCCATTATGAAACCATCAATATCATGTGAAGGTCAGAGAGAAGGTGTGGACTCTCTGAGGACCAGCCAAATGCTACCTTTGCATCTCTCTCAGCTCCTCTTTCCAATATTTATCTTCATCAGTGATTCTGATACCATAAACAAGGCCAACTCATATTAAACTCAAGGCAGTGAGGGGAAAAAAAAGTAAGATATGTTTCCTAGGGAGAATGCTGTACTGGGTCTATGCTGGGCTGCCTGGCCACAGGTTTTCTGTAGCACTACACCTCTAAGTACTGTATTTGCCTCAGGCAAATTACCTCCACCTAAAGTTAAAGAGAAACATTAAATCAACAGACATTTATACACATTGACTTAGAATTCAGTGAATGCAAAAGTCTATCCTTCTTTGGGACCTAAACTGTACAGAAGTTATTAGGAGGACAAGGCAATGACATCTCTCACCATCTGCTCTTGCCCCCTGGATTAGGTGGGAACTTGCTCCATTTCTTTGGGATGTAGTGTACAGGTGTGCAGGTTGTTCTCTTAGGTATCAACCAGATTCCAAAGTTCAAGAAGATACCATCAATGCTTTGTTAGAGATTTCCATAAAAAGGCTAGATGAGCTTTAGAGGTCCTTTCTAACCCAGGGCATTCTATGAATTGGCTAAGAATTGGCTAAGAATTTGCTGATGAAGTTGCCAAGCCACTTGCCATGATATTCGAAAAGTCTTGGCAGTCAGGTGAAGTCCCTGGGGACTGGAAGAAGGGATAAGTTATACCCATTTTTAAAAAGGGTAGAAAAGAGGACCCTGAAAACTATCACCCTGTCAGCCTCACCTCTGTGCCTGGGAAGATCATGGAGCAGGTTCTCCTAGAGGGTCTAACAGGACAAATAGAAGGCAATGGTCTGATGAAGGACAGCAACATGGCTTCAGCAAGGGCAAGTCCTGCCTGACAAATCCAGTGGCTATCTATGATAAGGTGACTACATCCATGGACAAAGGACAACCTGTTGATGGGATCTATCTGGACTTCTGCAAGGCTTTTGACACGGTCCCCCACAACATCCTACTCACCAAGTTGGAGAGATATGGATTTGATGGGNGATGTCATCCAAAGGGACGTGGATAGTCTGGAGAGGTGGGCCCAGGTGAACCTCATGAGGTTCAACAGGACTAAGTGCAGAGTCCTGCACCTGAGTTGGAACAACCCTCACTATCAATCCAGGCTGGGGAATGAGGTGCTGGAAAGCAGCTCTGCAGAAAAGGACTTGGGGATGTTGGTGGATGAGAAGCTGGACATGACTCAGCAGTGTGCAATTGCAGACAAGGCCAATTGCATCCTGGGCTGCATCAGGAGAAGTGTGGCCAGCAGATCAAGAGAAGTGATTCTGCCCCTCTACTCTGGTGAGACCTCACCTGGAGTATTGCATCCAGTTCTGGAGCCCTCCACATAGGAAAGACATGGATCTGATTGAGAGGGTCCAGAGGAGGGCAACAAAGATGATGAATGGCCTGAAACACTTCTCTTATAAGGACAGGCTGAAGGAGCTGGGGTTGTTCAGCCTGGAGAAGAGAAGGCACTCTTATAGCCACCTTCCAGTACCTGAAGGGGGCCTACAGAAAGGCTGGAGAGGGGCTGTTTACAAGGGCCTGTAGTGAAAGGATGAGGGGTAATGGGTTTAAATTAGAGAAGAGTAGATTTAGACTGGATATCAGGAAGAAGTACTTTACCTTGAGGGTGGTGGATCAGTGGAATAAGCTCCCCAGGGAGGTGGTTGAGGCTCCATCCCTGGAGATATGCAAGGTGAGGTTGGACAAGGCTCTGAGCAGCATGGTCTAGTTGAGGGTGTCCCTGCTCACTGCAGGGGGCTGGCCTAGATGACCTTTGGAGGTCCCTTCCAGCCCTAAACATTCTATGATTCTCTGATTGTTTTGGGATCAGATGAACTCTGAGGGAACTCTGCTTCTGGGCAGGTTTGAGCTTTCAGACCCATCAGGATGGTCTGGTTCCCCAAGGAGCAGCATTGATGCAAACAGACCTCCAGCACTGAGGAGGAGCAGAGCTGAGAGTGTGCTGTTGCCATGGCAGGGGCAGGGGAAACTATGGAAACTCTTGAAAGCATATTGCTTCATGGAGCTTCAAAACAACAAGGCCAAAGACAAAACCAGGGCACTTACAAGGCACGCTGTGAAGCCAGGATCATTTCAATCCATTTAGCAAAGTGCTTCCAGTCCTTGTTTCAGAGCAGGTAAAAGGAAAATATAGTAAATATTGAACAAACAAAGTTAATCTGTATCCACGGCACTTTACCCAAGAAAAAGCTAAAACTGACTGTTGTCTACTTTTGGTTTATTATTTTCCTCTCAGGTAGAATGCCTCTTGGCATTGTTTTGATGTTTGGTTTTGGTTTTTTGCTGTTTAAAAGACTGCTGCTCTCATTCTCCTCTATACTCTATAAAGCACATGTGAAAATCATGGAGTAGTCAATATCCCATGGCAATGGCAGACATTTTGGTAACATGATATATAACTGTGAGTAGTCACACACTTTACTCCTCAGTGAGGTTGGAAAAGTGTCCTTGAAAAATGCTTACTCTCCTGATAAAATATACAGGATTTATATTCTAAGGGACAAAAAATGACTCACTGAAACCAGGAAAAAAACCCAAACAAGTGAGGTTCTTTGAATTTGTCTTTTTTGCAAACAGAGGTTCAGGTCTCAGCTCTTAAAATTTTGCTTGGTATTGCCTTATGCTGATTCCTGGTTACAGGAGTTTAAATATCAACAAGAGTAGTTAAATTTATTCTTGACATTTGCAAGCGGGATGACCACAAATGTATTTTACTTTCAAGGTTAATACATTTATCCACCTGGTTTTGTCTCCTACACTTACATCACCAGACTAGTCAAAAGCATTATAAAATGCCTGACCAAAAGTTTTCTGTTGAATACATCAGTGAAGGGATCCCAATTGCTTGCAAAGTTTGCAAATAATTTATTTTCCAGAGAAAATGATCATCGCACATTTTTCACAGAACTCAAGTGTTTTGGGACAAGATCATCTTTCATGTTCTTGTTTCTGGGGAAATCCTCACTGGATATAAATAGCTACAGCACTCAAATGACTTCCAGTAGTCAAAGTGAAGATATTACTTTGGTATAGACACTAAACTGGTTATGCAAGTTTTGTAGAGGTGATTTTACACTGCCTGCTGCTGTCCCTGCTAGAGATGGTTTTTATCCATTGCTAGCTATGAGGATGTTTGAGATTGTGGAAGAATTATTATTTTTCAAGGCCCACAGGAGTAATTTTGATCACTTACTCTAGTTTCTTGAATATTAATATTTTCAAGCCCTGGGTCTAGGTGAGCTAACCTGTTGACAACAGGGCACAGTGGTTGAGATTGTGTGAAGAAATGATTGCCTAGCATTAGCTAAGTTCAGCTAGATCAGCTCAGAGTCTCCAGTATATACGAAGAGCAAGTCTTGAACTTGACCTTCTTAATCAAGTGAGAAGGTGCTTTAAAAGTGCTCTGCCACCATCTTTGTTCCAACATATAACACAGGTCTGTAGACTTCACAGAGGGCAGCCTTTTATTTTTTGGGTGGGTCATTTTTTGCTTTGTCCCAGAACCAAATATGAGCAGAGGCAGCAGGAAATATATCTTGGTCCACAACGAAGGTGGCTACAACATCCTCTTCAGGCAATGCTTAGAAGCTCAAGCAGAATTATAGAAGGGTGGCTGGATATTAGGTGAGCATTAGATGAGCCCTATAGGTATCTAATGGGGTGAGTAAGCTCAGAGTAGAAGTCCTGGAGAGGAGGGATTACATTCCTTCGACTCAGGAAAAGGTAAAGAGAAAAGCCTCTGGGAGCTACAGTACAGGTTGATAAAGGCTTTGTTCTGATGTTATACCTGGATCTATGTTTGCAGAGTATTACTTTTGCTATGTTTCTGTTTGAAGTGTACAAGTGCTCAGAGTAGACTATGAGTGTCTGAAGCACCCCTTCTGGAAGAGCCACTCTCAGTAAGGGGAACCAGGCAGCAACTATCACCAATGACAAGGTGTTGGAAATGAACATGGTCCTTGGCTGTTCTGCACAGCTCATAAAATAAAACTTTCAAGGACTTGCTGACCATTATTTAGCCCTACAAAAACAAGTCAGGTCACACATAACTCTTACTACTATGGCCTTGTCAGTATTGTTCTTGTATAGCATTTACACCAACAGAGGAAAGCTTTGAATGGGAATCAAGTAAATCTGCAATACTCTGATTAATGATTGTCTGCCCTAGAGCCTGAAGGAAGGAAACATCCCAGGTTCCATTTGAAAGTCAATGGGAACTTGTGTCTTAGCTCATCTACAGCTGAGACAGTCACTAGTGGAATTTTATACCTATCATATAACCAGAGAAACTACTATGCTGTAAGCCCACTGTTCTGGACAGTCAGCGTCTCCAGACAAACTTGAATGAAATTATGATTATGAAATATTAAAAAATACCAGAAAGTAGAATGGGAGCTGCACAAAAACCAGATATATGGAGCTTCATTTTCTATCAACTTGAATATTGTGTAGCTATTTAGGTCAATAAAAAGAAAATGTAAAATGTGCTTTTTGCAAATGTTCTGAATCCAGAGAAAACCTTCTACATCTATTTCAGGTGTCTTTGTGAAACACGCTGAAAGATATCAGACACAAACTCAGAATTCTGTGAATTCTATTCAGTATTTCATGGGGTCTAGAGGGACTTCCAGGACAGCTAACTTTTTTAAGAAATCCAGATTCTTCAGAGCATCATGCTAGGAAATGACCTTTCTCTTTTGTAGGGATTAATTTCTCAAGGTGGTCATAAAGGAAGATGTTATCCCTGATTGGCGGGGAAGCTCTCCTCTTATCTTTTCAGTTCTCCAGAGGAAAGAAGACTTCAAAATTGCACTTGGAAGACATTCAATCAAGCAGACAGTCAGCTGTGCTCACATACCATTTGGATCAGGTTTTAAGACCCATGACAGAATGTACCTTATGCAAAATGAATAAAAACTATAACAGCAAAGCAGAGGAATAGCATAGCAAACCATACAGACATGTAAGGCACAACCAGCCATTAGGAGAAAGACCAACATCATTTAGCAACTCACAAGATCATAAATGGTAGATTTACAGAAATTTAATCCCCTTCTACTCCTCAGGGGATTTCACTACAAACCAGAAATAGCTAATTGAGAATAGAAGCAATGGATTTAAAAAAATGAAACACACTCCACGAAAACTCCTTTGAATCCTTCAAAAAGCAGAAGCAATAATTAAAAAAAGCTGTTACTCTAAGAAACTGCCACAGGTTTACAGGGTGGGAATTGGCTAACTTCTTGGAGTCTGTTCTGTGTGTCTGGCCACCGGTTGGCAAACACAGACCTCTACACTATAAAAACTGTTTCAGTAACACTTTGAAATACTTGCCCAATCATGTTCAGTTCACTTGGGATTCATTATAATACCATTAGATGGGATTATATAATTTGGTTTAATGTCAATTGCATTTCCATATTGTGTCCAGTGGTTTTATGATGTGGACAAATATTCCACCAAGGACTAGGCTGAGGACATCATATTTAAATTCTTTTCCTGAGCCACAGTTGGCAGAAATTCTCATCTCAAGACATCAGGCTGCAAAACCCTCCTTGGAAGCAAAGGGGAGACCAAACACAGTTTTATTCTATTTAAAGGATCGCTCCAGTGGTGCTACTGAACCCGTCTAAGCACTTGAGTCAAAATCAAAATGTGTTGCTTATGTCTCCCATCATCTTGACTAGAAAGGCCACAGTGAACTACAGATTTAAGATCTTATGATTCATGGTGGTCAGCCAGAGTGGGAGCATGAGCACCAAGACAGAGACTTTACCCTCCTCACTCTGGAAGAGCAACCCTGACAGATATCAAAACTACTTGGAAAGCTGATAATTAGCTGAAGTCCTCAGTCTTAAATGTCTGATCACATCTGCTTTCAGAACCAAAACATTAAATACTTTTAACAGTAATAAGGCTCTAGAGAAATTAAATCATCATCTGTGGCAACAAGAAGGATATCAGGCTTCTTGTCACACAAGAGTAAAATCTTTCTGTACTCATAACTTAAGGGGAGCAAGCAAAGCTTGGACATACTGGATTGTATATTGCACTTTCAACAAGAGTTTTGTTGCTCTCACCTCTAATAGGAGTTAAATATATGCGGCCTAAGTAGCAGGAATGTAGGTTTATCCATATGGGAAAAAGTGTTGCTTCCTAACAAATGTACAGTTGGACTAGAAAAGAAGAAGGATTCTGCTGTCTAACGCTGACTGGAAGTAAAGAAAGCACATGGCAAAGCACAGAAAATGCTTAAGGAAATTTTTAAAAGGGCATGATGAAAGTATCAGGGCTTGATAGTAATACTACTACTACTAAT
>VYZU01057042.1:0-15255 GCA_013401355.1 Ceyx cyanopectus | reverse complement strand
TGTAACTGGAACAGTGAATATATGCTTATAGTTCCATTGTGGTAGAGACCACTACTATTGTCATTTCAAAAATACTTTATCTAAATGAATAGGATTATACATGGAAAATTCTGCCACTAATAGCAAGTAAGCAGATAACATTTTGATTATCACATCTTATAGCTCTGAACACACAACCTACAATTAAAAATGTTCAAGTCAGAAAAATATAAAGATATGTTAATGGACTGAACTCACTCTTTAAAAAATAAAATTTATACCATTTGAAATTAGGAATGATGAAGAAAACATCCTGCTCCCAGATGGACAGACTTGGCAAAACAGGAATAATAATTAAAAAAAAAAAAGATGTAGAAACAATTTGTGCAATGAAGGGAATAAATTGTACCTAAACTACAAAATAACAGGCTCCAACCCAGCAAGCACTTAAGCATATGCTTAGTTGTAAATGGGTGAGCAGTTCATTGCTCTTTAATGAGACCACTGAGAAGTGAAAAGCACTTTTGGGGCTGAGACCTAACACAGGCATTATTGACTAGGGTATTAATCAATTAAGAAGGCAATAAAATAAGCAATGGTAGGTATGTGCATGTTAAATACGTGTGTTTGTGCTGTGGTGTTTGAGAGATTGCCTTCTTCCTATGCACTGAGTCAAGAAATCCTGCTGTCACCAGGGAGATGGACTGACTACAGATGGGTTTGGTAACCTACCTGGCTTTCTTAACTCTAGCTATTTCAGCTACTAATCTAATCTTCCTCTGTAGCTGAGATGTTTCTAGAAGCTGTTTTACCTTTTATCCTCCTTTGGAGGTACAGATTTTTATCTTGACTCTACAAGGAGCTCAGGTTAAATGAAACTAGGTATGTTTAACTGGGTACAGTTAAGTGAAATCAAGTGTCCTTGGGTCTGCCTAGTGCTAGAATGAATGAGACAACTATGCATATATTGAACTTAATGAATCTCAGTGCAGGAGGTGGATATAAACATCAGGTTCTGTTTCTTTTAACTCCACTCTGCCACTAATGGCTTCTAAAAGAGTAGCCAGCTCTGCCTCACAAGGACACAAACCCCAGATGAAGTTGCTAGCCTGGATGTTTATTACTCTGTGCAGTCCTACTGACATGAAATTATTTATTAAATAGCTAAGCTTGGGACCAGAACAATGGTGGATAGATGTGAGACTGGGACCACTCCTGTCCACAGTGCAACAGCCTTGAGCGTGTATGATGTGGCTAAAAGGGCTTAGGTGTTCACTCCAGTTTATAGCCACTTAACAGTATTGATGTTGCCTGGGTTGTGCTTAGGGGAATACTCTGTGACACACTTGGAGCCCCCCAAAGGCTTTGCAGCTTTGGTGCTGAGCCAGCCAAGCAGAGAAATAGCTGGGAAATGACTCATGCTGAGAGGTGGGTGCTTGCTGCTAATCCTGGCTTTTAAAAAGCACACGGTTTGTCATCATTTTTCTTTATAGTGAATGTGTGTGTCTGGCTGCTTTTGTTTCACAGTTGTCTGATGTTTGATATGGACTCTGTTTTCAGATCATGTGCTGCAGTCATTCCCTTTTCACTTGAGAGGGTGTAATCAGACAAAAATCCCTTCAAAACCAGTTTCACTGAAGGAAAGACCTAAGCGGGAGAAGCAAATACATGAGGTAGGACAGAGAGGAATGCATTCTGACCCTGAAACATCTGCTCTTTTAAACGTGATGTTACAAATGTTTAACCACATGTGCATGTTTCTCTTCTAAAAACTCAGCTAAGGAGGAGGAGAAGGGGAGTGAGAGACAAAGAAAATGGAATATTATGTTTCCAGATGATAATGAACAGTGAGATGCAGCAAAACAATGGACATAAACCAAATAATAATAAAATACCTACTAAGGCTGAAATAATGGGAAAAAAATGAGATGCATTTGGTACAAATACACAGAAAACCAAACAGAAATATGAATGCTAAATGTAAAACCAGAAAGGAATTGAATAAAATTGCAGTTTGCAGTACATTGTGGCCTCACAGGTATGCACATGTCTGAGTCTGAATAGGTCTTTAATCACTGAACCTTTCTCATATACTACTGAAACATATGCCTAAGTGTTTTATTAATTAAGAATAGCATGTCTACTAATGTAACTGAGGTATAGCATGGATTGAAAAGAGATTCTGAAGGAGGGTTTTTGTCATAACTGGCAAGAAATGCAGAAGCACAGTCTCACCAAGCCTCACAAAGAGGTGTTGGCAGGTTCTCTGCCCAGAGTTTCTAAGGGCTCTGGCAAGACAATTGTTTTTATTCCAAATTCTGAATGAACAGAAATAGCACTGAAGCAGAAATGGGAAATGATAAATTAAATAGAAGCTGAAAAAAACTAGCTTAGCTCTCTCAAATAATAACCTTCAACATTTTCCTGTTGCTTTAGATCCCACTAGGGAGTACTACATTAGCCTCTGTGTGTGTGTGAAACAATCTTCATCTGGCAAAATGACAGGGAAATTGTCTTGGAACACAGGTAGGTTTTGGTACCATCTTTCAATGGAAACAGGTGTAAGAGATGCAAATCTCCATCATAAAGGCAAAAGCAAGTTCCTTAAATATTTACATGATCTGCAGAGCATTAGGTCTATGGTGCACTGGGTACTGTGTGTGCACAGAGCACAGGTAAGCTCTGTCTGGGATGAGTGTACAGAAGCAGGCTAGGAAGAAAACTTCTCCAGCACCTGAGAGAGCCCCAGTGTGTGGAATTGATGGAAGCTTTGAGGATGAGTGTTAGGATGTGAGTAGCAGCACTGAGGTGTCTTCCTGTATTCCAGGAAGCAGAACTTTGTCCTATCTTGTAAAGGAATAGGGTTTCACCAATGGTGTTTGCACACTAGATATAGCAAAGTACAACTGAAACCTTGTTGGGATAAAAGAGGTGACATTACTGCAGTGTACGTGGTCAGGAAGCCCAGGATCACAAGGGCAGGCTGCAGATTTGGGCCAGGAGCAACAAGAGTGAAAAGCATTTGAGTCACAGCAGTAGAATAATGCCATACAGACTAAGGTAGCAGGAGTTCAGGGAAAGTTAGGAATATAAAGCACTCTGTGCAGTCACAGTTCCTGGTAAATGCCCCATCGCTGCCATGTCTTCTGCAGTGGAGGCACATAAAGCATCTCACCCTACTGTCACCATTGCTGCCTAACTGGAGCAGCCATGCTGAATCCAAATCCATGTGCATATCCAAAATCATGTAAAAAGCTCCTACCACAGCACACTCAAAGGTTCTGTACAAACATGAACCAATTCACTCTCCCAGTGTTCCTGTGAGACAAGCTGGTCACTCGATTATTCCAGAGGCATTTACTGGGTCTCACAATAGGCTGGTATGTTAAAGGATGGGATCTTTGGAAGTTTCAGCTCACTTTTTTAAATCAGGGTTTTGATTCACTTACAGATATCCCCCCAATAATATAAATGTCTCAAACTGTTACCTAAAATGAATCACTTGTCACTGTACAGCACTCTCAAATTATTGCTATTATTATTATTAGGCTAACGAAGCCTAATCCAGCCATGAGCCAGCATCTCTAAGTCATACTTCTCACTTGACTGTCTCAGGCCTCCGGTGGGGGAGGCACGGCTGCTTTTCACCAGGGCCCCCCTCGCATCTCTCCCTCCATCCCACCTCCTTCCTTGCGATGCTTCCCAGCTTTTCCCACCCTACCTGTCGCTGCCCGGCCCAGACAGGTAGGGTGGGAGAAATGTGAGGAACAACCCCCCCAGAGGCGCACCCCGTTTTCGCAGACGAGAGCTGCCCGGCCGTGCTGCTGCTGCCCCCTCCCGGGGCGACGCGCGGCCCCTTTAAGGCGGCTCGGGACGCGCTGTCCCTTTAAAAGGCGGCGGGAGGGAGAGAGGGAGGGAGGTGGCGGCGGCCGCGGCGTTCGGGGCCATCGCCTGCCCGCCGGGTTTTCCCCCCCTTCCTGCCGGGCCGTCGTTCGCAGCCGCCCGTTAAAAAGAGGAGGCAAGATGGCCGAGCTGGGCAGCAAAGGGGTCACCGCCGGGAAGATCGCCAGCAACGTCCAGAAGAAGCTGACCCGGGCTCAGGAGAAGGTAGGGGAGAAAGGGGGGGGTGGGTGCGCGCGCGGCCGCTGTCGTTCTGCTCCTCCCCGGCATGCGTGCGGGGAGCGATGCGGGTACCGGAGGTGTCCACCCGCACCTCCCGGTCCGCAGAAGCGCTGTTGGCAGGGGGTTGGCAGCCGCGTCTCAGGGCGCCTGTGCGGGCCGAGAACGCGGAGCACCGCCGCGGTGAGCGGCCAGCGGGTCCCCTCCGGCTGCGCGCTCGGGATGAGCAGAAACATGGCATCGGGCTCAGCTGGCAGAGGGAGGGAGCACCGAGCGCCTGACGCTTGTTGGAAATAGACAGATGCCTTTTGTCTCAGCTGGAGGAGAGTTGTGGTGGGGGTTTATTTTTGCGCCGGTATTTAGGTTGTGCCTGATGCGGCAGCGTCTAGTACTGTATTCTGCGATAGCGCTCAATGCAGCACCTCAGAGACAGCGAGGGGAAGATGAGCACTCGCTTCCTTACGTTCAGCGATAGTCGCCGCTCGTTTCCCTGACCTTGAGCCTCCAGGTTTTGGAAGGGTGGTGGTGAAGCAAGAGCCACAGGGTCTGTAAAGATCGTGCCGGTGTTTGCCGAGGGAGGGGTGTTTTTTTGAATCCCGGGAGCCCTTTCGCTGTTCTCCGCCCACCCTGTGCCAGCGAAAGGTGCCAGGAATAGGCAATGGATAGTTTTCATGCTCATCTCTCTGGCATGCCGCATCTGATACCAGATGCCTGCTCTCTGGAGGGATTATCGGACGTTTTACGCAGGG
This sequence comes from Ceyx cyanopectus, assembly GCA_013401355.1. Classification (NCBI taxonomy): domain Eukaryota; kingdom Metazoa; phylum Chordata; class Aves; order Coraciiformes; family Alcedinidae; genus Ceyx; species Ceyx cyanopectus. Next base: position 10,408 of record VYZU01057042.1, on the reverse strand, counting down.
ACATTGATCAGCTGCTTTTATCTCAGGCACGCTCATCTTGGTTTGCGGTGATTTGCTGTGAGATGACATTGACTGAATAAGGACTGGTGCATCTTCGAGGGAGGGAGGGTGAACGGATCTGCCCACTGCTGCTCTTGTTCCCTGAGAGTTATCTTTAGCAGCTAGATTTAATCTAGAAGGTTTGGGATTGGATGCAGCGTTGGCCCCAGCCTTACACCAATCGCTGACACGGATACAAAATGCTGCTGGGTCAGAATGGAGACCCAAACCTGTTGGGCCTAATGCTGCACATGCCACTTCCACTAGTTTAAGCTCATCTTCTGAGACTAGGAACATGATTTGAACTTGCCTGACTGCTTGGACAAAACCCCAGATGAATAGCAGATTCAGTATGGAACGGGCTGCAGCATCGAGGTCCTGGCTTCACTCCACACACGAGAGTGAACGTGGCCACATCTGTGTTTCTTCCTCTTACTGCTGTTCCAGGAGAGGACAGGGAATCTGTCTCCTGGTGTCTGATCCACCCCGAACTCATCACAGATGCTTAATTAGTTCTGTGTTAGCCAGCAGATGGCAACCATATTTGTAGTGAATATGAAGGTAGGTGGTAAAGGCTGAGCTGCTTGGCCTGCTACTGAAGTTACTGTGTTGGCTGGCGCAGATTGGAGCCTAGCATGGCCTGTCACGCCCTTCCCTGGCTTCTTATCTGAGCACATGAAGCTTCTTTTCCTAGGAAGAGTTTTCCCCAGATTCCTTTCGGTCAGAGATCTGGTTTGTGTCCTTTCTTATTCTGTGGCAGTGACTGGGGATGTAGGAATGCTGCTAACCACTGTAACAAGTAGTATAGCTGTGTATTGCAGGGGATTTCTACGATCTGAAAGCAGTTTGTCACTTTACACGGAAAAACAAAAACAGTTTTCCCTCGAAAATCAAAACACAAAGCACTTGCTTAACAAATTAACACAAACTCTAGGCCCTTCAGCTGTTGTTATCCTAACACAGACAAAACAACGTGGCTCTCAAAACAGAAAAAAATTACATTGCTTGCTTCATCATCTGACTTGCCCCTTCATGCTGCTATAGCTTCAACTCTAAGAATTCCTCTTTTGTGTGAGCGTTGGGTATTTTACACTTGTCTTTGAGAGGCAGACTTTCACTGAGGCAAATATGTGAAAGTTGTTAACTTCCAGCTCCTGAGGAAAGGTACAGCTGGATACGAGGCGATGGAAGGCACCAGTGGTTATGGCACAATCCTGGTGTTAGTCTTGTGGTGTTTAGTTTTAAACTGTGATGCTATTTATGGCATGAAGGATAAACTGTCTCTAGATAAGGACCAGGTGTTTTGTTTGTTTTTTTTAAAAAAGGTAAGGAAGTACAAGGTGCAGAGGTAGGTCTGGGTTAACAACAGACCAAGCACTTAAAAAATGTATTTGGTTTTTCTGAAGGGATGCTGTCTGGAGTGAACCTTCATTTTTGAGGCTTAAACAAACTGACAGTGTTTCTTTTACATATCTCCTTTCAGTTTGCATCTTAGAATAAAATTTCTTCCCTGCAGAGTGGTAGCTCCCTCCTAACTTGAGCCCTGAGGCTTTGACTTCAGCAGTTTCCTTCATGGTGAATTTAAGCCTTGTATTAAGCAAAGAATGATGTCTTTTTGTTCACTGCAGAATTCACACTGAAGCACTGTACACATCCTTTCTTTCCCTTCTGAGATGGCTATTATGTAAAGTATGTAAGATATTCCTTCAGAAGTACTGTTTGTTTTGAGCCTTTCAGCAAAACTATTGGCTATTTTTGGAAGACACTTTCCCAGTTCCGCAGGAAATATGGGGCAGAATGGTTGACTATGCTGTTTGCAAGTGGTCTTGTCCACCCTTTTAACCTCTCTCCCTATTCATAGGTACCCTCAAGTACAATAGTTGGCAATAGCTGGCCCATTGTCCAGTGAAATTTATCAAATGGGTTGATGCCTCTCGAGGAACCCACCTAGCAGAAAGGACCCATGCAACTGTTGCTAACTCATCCACCATCCTTTGCAATCAACAATTAGGAGACTGAGGCTGAAAGTCATGCTTTGTTCACCCTGTATTTAGTTGAAGAATTTTCAGACTGGGATATTGAGCTCAGAACATTTCATAGCTCTAAATTTCTTAAAATGGAGTAAAATTGTAATGCCTCCAATGTCACGGTGTCTTGGAGAGAGCCTGGAGTTCACAAGCTCTTAAACTTTGTCTGCAAGGATTTGAAGGTTGGTTTTTTTTTTTCCTTATAGCTGTAATCCATCATCTTGGTTAAAGTTTATATTTCTGCCATGGGTTTAATTTTTATCTTCTACTTTTGAAACTTTTAAAACTCTCCCCAATTTGCACAGTTCTCATTTGTCTTGCAGGGTGTCCTGTTTCTGGATGTGTCAGTGAGCACTGGCACAAATGTTTCTGCTTTGGACAAATGAAAACAGTGTCTTGCTGACATGATGCAGTCCTGGTGTGTGGGGGAATTCCTGCAGTGTTCCAGGAGGAGGCTGAGCTGGGGGAGCAGTGGGATTGGGGTTTGGCTTGGCTGCAGTGAGAGGCCAAGTTTAGTCAGGTTAGGAAGAGAGTCAGAGTGAAGGTGGGGAGATTGTATTGGCTGTGCAGGCACTGACTGACAGTTCCAATTCCATGCAGATTAACAGGCATGTCAGAAAAGATGAACTGTAAAGCTGAAAGAGGTTTTTCCTCCAGAGCTTTTTGTGTGTGTGTGCAGAGGACTAGAAAGGGATGAACTTATTTTTCCCTTTCTAGACTTAGATTGAGTGTGGGATGTTCCCACTGGTGTACCAACAAACTCATCCTCTTCTATCCCTATCTGTCCCTTTCAAAGGGGAAGGATTTTTTCCAGGACCTGGCAAAGTTTAGTTTGGACATCCAAACTCCCTTCCATCAAGGGATAATCATTTAGGTCTTAGACTCTGCCCCTGACTGGCTGTGTCACTTTCTGTCTCTGGTTTACTTTGTAACTGTTCCATCAGTGTTTACCCACATCTATGTTTGCAAAGTTTCCCTGATTAGACCTTTCCTTAGTTCTGCTGTCTCCTTGTGGCACAGAAGGCTTGCTGATGCTTGTTCATTGCCCACTGCAGTGCAAAAATGGATTTATATGTAAACCAAAAGCTTCTCTGAAGTGTTTGCAACCCCAGCAAGGAGAAATAACCCCGGGTACTGGTCCTGAAAAGGAAGGTGGAGAGCTGCTTTTGGCAGGTCACTGTGGCCTGGTGTCCCAGTGTTTTTTCCAATTAATTAATTTGTCCCATGTAACAATTGTAGTAGCAGAGACTGTACGGAAAGGACCTTTTCCTTTCCCAGAACAAATGTTATGCTTTATTTCTTTCCCCTTGTAATCCCTTGCTGGACACGAGGAGGTTGTGATTTGGGTGGAACAATGTTTGCAGAAGGCATGGCTTGCATTTTGGGTTTGCCCTGATAAGACTTTTTCTTCCTCCTCCTAAGACATGCTCCAATAAGTGCAGCATGCTGGGTGAGAACCCCTAGAATGAAATCTCAGCCCTGTTGAAGCAGGTAGGAGTCTGTACCAGTGAGAAGCACCCAAGAACCTTAAGCCAAGTTTCAATACAGCTTTCAGCTGTCAGAGGCTGCTTGGTCTTTAGAACCTCTACAGGTGGGGAGGGAGGCATTAAATAAATGTAAATATAAAGGGTAGATGCAGAAAATTCTTCTGCTGAGAAGTGTAACATCTACCTGCTTGGGAGAAGTTCTTTATTCGTTTTAATTCAGGATCCTTCTGTCTCTGCAAAGCTTCTGTGGTTTTTGCTTGGTTTTGCATAGGGTAGGGTGGTTTGGTGGCAGTCTGCCTTGTGCCAGTGAAGTGCAGATAACCTAAAGAGCTACAGCAGTTGTTCTCTTGCTGATACAATATGAAACTTCCTTTTTTTTAAAAAAAAATTTGTTTCCTGGAGTAGTTCCTAGCTAACAAGGAGGTATCTGTCAGCTGGCTTTCTCAAGAATTCAGGGCTTGGTTGGCCTTAAAGATACTTTGTGCCTAAAGGTTGCTGGAATATAGGCACTGGATAGAAGTATCTGATTTAATGCCCCTGGCATACAGATGATTCCAGTGTGAGCTCAGACTGCATTGCTGGGTATCAGATAATCTGCATGGGACAAGGAGGAGGTGAAATGGGAAACCAGGCTCCACGTGCTTTCTTGCCCATCCAATGGTTTGATTGCCAGGGTACTTACAGTGCCCTACTGAAGGTGCCCCTCTGTCTGGATGTTGGCAACTGATTTCTTTTGAGAAGCAGAATCTCAGGGATGGATAAATTTGCTGTTTGGAAAAGGCCTGGGCCCTTGATCTTCCCTGTAAAATCTAGTCTTAGAGACACTTCTCTTCAGTGCAGATCTTGTGAGATCAGGCTCATAAAGTAGGATCTGGAAAATCTCACTTTAGGAAGGATAGAGTTAATGTTACAAAACTAATCTGTCAGGGGGCTGCCATCAAACTTGTCTGTCCATTCCCTTCATGGTGCATGGCAATTGTGAAGCAAGGTTTTGTTTCCAGGTACAAATGTTTTTTTTTTCAGCATCACAAGTATTCTTGGAATGGGAATAATGCAAGTTTTCCTTTGTTCCTGACTCTTAGAACAGAGAGACAAAACTCTCTTGCTTGGGACCAAATACATCATAAAGCTCTGCTTCTAGAAACTTCTGGAGTGACAAGAGGATAGCTTAGGTTGACAGGTACTAAGGTGACTGTTTGTTTTCCTGTTGTGATGAAGAGCAGACACCTGAGCTGCCTGCTGTGCGAGTTCTGCAGCTTTGCAAGGATCATCTTACATTCCTGGCTGTCTACCTGTCCATGCAGGGATCAGAGTGTCTTCCCAGAAGTGCTGTACTGGCAACTTGACATCATCATGCAGATAGACTCCATTTGCCCAAGCAGAACAGACCTGTCATCTTCAGCTTGCCCCTGCTCAGCTCCCTAAGTGTGCTGGCAAATTCAGGGGGTGCCCCAGCTGCTTCTGGTGTGGGGCAAGGCTGTTAATGTTGACCAGGAGACTGTGTATTCTCCAGCCCACAGCAATGAGATGGGAACAAATATTAAAATATGAGGAAAGCCTCCTCAGGGAGCTGCTGGTAAGTGGAATAGAGCATCAGGGTCCATCTTAACATTAGCCTGTGGTTTATTTTAGCTGTCTCTTGAGCGACCACATACTTGCTTTCCCCAGCACCTGCAGTGTTGAGTGCCAGCAGACCTGTACCATTCTGGCATTCATAGTGCTGAGCTAAAAGGGGGCATCTCTCCCAGGAAGGGCTTAGAAGAGAGAAGAAAATACATTTACATTGTCCTTCTAGTTTAAAATAAATTTTAAATCTGGTATTAGTTGAGTGTCAGAACAGGAGTGAGGCACCTCTGACAATTCTCCTGAAGTGTTGGCAGTGGTGCAAGGGATGAATATGTCTTGGCAGGTGTTTTGTCAGCAGGTGCATGCAAATGACTGATGGACCTCAGACAGTTCAGGTTCCCTGGGAACATCTCCTGGATTTGCTAGCTTCTGAAGATGCTTGATCTTCACAAAGCTGGCAAGTACTGTAGGGTAAGTCCTATCCCACATTCCTGGAGAAAAATTTGAAATGTAGTTATTACCAGAAAATAGAAGTAATCATAAAGAACTGATGTATGGTTTAGGTTATCTTTTCAGTGTGCCAACTTGCCTGCACTTCTCGACTGCTTCTCAGAAGGACCTCACTTTAGATTTGTGGTTCTGTGGTCTGAAGGAACAGCCCTGGTTAATGGGAACAGAAACTGCCCAGCCTGAATAGGTTGTACAATTGTTTAATTTTTTTCCTCCCTCTTCCCTCTCCCCTCTTTTCTTTTTTCCTAAGTTTCTCCTTGATTATGTTGGGACCTTTCATCCAGGAGGGGTTTGGACACTAGCTGTGCTTTAAGGCAGGCTTGGAAGCCAGAGCTTGGGCCATTACACAGACCTGGGCAGAGGTCTCACAGAATCACCATAGAGCAGTTTATGAGATGAGCAATCAGTGCTGTGTTCGTGCAAGTACACACTTAGAACACAAATTTTTCCTACTATTTAGGCTGTGCTGGAGTAAACTTTGCTCAAACCTGTGGCTGGCAGGTTAAAGGCTTTGAAACCCACCCTTTCAGAGAGGTGCAGGTAGGAGAGTCATGGAAGCCAGACAGTGTTGCTTTTCTTTTTGTCACTTTCTTCAGAAGAAAGGAGAAGTCTGGGTGGGAGTTTGTGCTTAATATAGGCTGCCAGGCAGGATGGAGAGTGCAGACTTCACCAGTAAGGAGGAAAGCAGCACTTAACTACAGCTAATCCCCCTGTGAAAACCATAGGGTGTGTTTAATCCCTTAATGATACACAGATATCAAAATCTGAAGTACTGGCCTCTCTGCAAGGATTTGACATGCAGATTCTGCAAGCTGGGAACCTCTTCTGAAGTAATTACAATTTTTTGGGTAATTCTTCATTGATCACGTTTGGTTTGCTTATTTTAAATAGGTTTAGAATTTTCTGTTAAATTTGCTTTAAGTGCCACACTAGTTTTTCAGTTCTTTTCAAAGTTAATTTTGCAGGAGGGAGATTACAGGTTGATGGAGCTGAAGTACAAACATTTTTCACTGGGCAGTTGCTAATGCTCTACTTTGAAACTGTATTATCCAGAACTGCAATGCTTGTTTGCCTGCAGGGACAGAAACAGAACCTCAGTGGTACAGTAACTACAGTGTTTGAAAACACAGCTAAAAGTGTTTATGTTTTTCTTTTGTTGTGGTGGTTTTTGTTTTTATTTTTTTTCTGCCTTTACGCTACTTGGCTGTATTGCCAATTGATTTTATCAGACCAGAAATAATAATGTATGACTTAACCAACTCAGAGCTGAGTTTGAAGGTATTTGCAGAGTGAATGAGCAATTCAATCCCGCTGAATTGACTTGGAATGATGCCAGTGACAGATGTACAGTAAATTAGGTAGAAAGACTGACATTTGAAGAAAATGTAGATCTTTTTTTTTCCTTAACAGAAATATTGGTCCTGTAGCTCTCGCTTGTACCCTTGTGGGTGATGTTACCCATTCCTCTGTGTTATAATAATTCTTTTAATCCTACCAGCTCTGGGAGCCTGAGCTCAGAAGGAACAACGTTATTTCCATTCCTACTTTCTCAGCCTTTATGGGGGAAAAAAAAAAAGTATAAAAAAAATAATCAGGGAATTCCTTTATGGAATGTGAACTTTGAGCTTATTAATTTAGAATTTTCAGGCAGTTGAACAGTGTGTTGGAGAGATACTTTCTTTTCCTTCTGCTTGTGGGTACAGCATGATTGCTCTGGTCCTAGTGCAGATTCTGACACAAGGCCAAGAAGATTGAATTCTTGTGATGGGGACATGTTTCAGAGGTTGCTCTGAAAAGATTTTTTGGGAAAAAATCTGGTGAGAGGTTCTGTGAGAGAAACAGTGCTCAGGGAAAGTTTCAATTCATTCAGATGGAGAATTATACTTGGTTTCTACACTGAAGAGTGAAGTGACTGTTCTGGGTTTTGAACCAATTTACCCAGTAGGAGAATGGTAGGGATTTTTCTCTTTCTAAGACTGAACAGCCATTGCAAAAAGGCCAAGCTGTTAATAAACTTGAGCCATTGAAAGAATGTGCCCACTGATATTTCCCTCCTCATGCATACAGGCAGTGTGATTATTTCTTACTCTCTGCAGTGTGATTGTGTTCTACATTGCCAAATATGGCCATTCCCTATCCTGAAACAATTCCAATGTAAATATTGGACAGTTAATTAAGATACTTCTGGTTTGTTCTGGTAAAATTCTGCATTGCAGGAGAATAAACAAGGGATTTCAGATAATTTTGCAGAGGTTTGGTAAGGATGGTTTTGTAGGCAGGGGTGCAAGGCTATTTTTGATCAGCAGAGTTTTAAGGACAGTACTTCAGCTGAAGAAATTGGAAAAAGAAATTGGGTCTTTTTTGAGAGGAATATCAGCTGTGTGTGCAGGGCTGGAAGGGAAGGGTTTAGAGACTGACTGGTGTGGGGTGGAATGAGGGGGTCAGATTAAGAGGGGTGATGTGATCTGTCAATCATAGAGCCCTCTAGTGCTACGTTGCATCCCATTCCTTATGGTCTGGGACTTGTCTGTGAAAGGGTATCAGAGTCAGTTGCCAGACTATAAGATTTTGCCAGCCTGGAGGCTTTTGCTCTCCTTATTCCCTGACCAGGGAATAATAATAATTCTCCAGTTGAGGCTTTAGTTTGTGAGGAGTCTTTGGGGAGCACATTGTGGTGCTTTTCCTTTCCTCAGCAAGTCCTCTGGCAAAGCAGCTGGTGGGCTTACACCCATTCTCAGCAGGAAAACTTGGCCCATCATACCCAGTTCTCATATATTCTGTTACTCATCCTTCAGCTGAAGCAGGAGCAGTCCTCTCAAGTGGAAAGGAAGAAGAACTGTTCAAAAGCCACTTGGGAAGAACAAACTAGAGATTATTTTATCTTGTTTCAAATATTCCCACTTCCTAACAGAGATCCCAGAATCTTTCCCCCTTTATCTCAGGGAGTCCCAACAGCTGAGCCAAATGTCCATGTCTTTTCCCTTTTGCCCCATCATGCACATGGTATGTTCCAGATCTGTCCTGCATTTGAGAAACTCCCATGGCTGTTCAGCAAAGTGGTTGGGAACCCATTACAGGGACTTTCCTTGCCTCTTGAGGGCTCTGCACCCAGCCTGTCCCTTCTGCAGTCCCTCTCTCACATGGTTCTGCCTTATATGAGCTCTGCTGTGCCTCTCCCTCCTAGCACACACCTGCTCCTTTATCTCTTTCTCCAGCTCAGCCATGGCCCCAAATTGCCTTTTATGTCCCATCCCCATTTGGTTGCTTCCTTTTGCATTAGGGCCTGTGTAAAAATAAAAATGCTTCTTGCAAATGTGTCAGCTTTTAAAATGAGCATTGCAGAGGAGGAGGCAGAGGACTTGAGAAGAGGGATTTGTGTAAATAGCACTATTGATGCTGTCTGCTCCTCTTACTAGTGTTACTGTTGGCTATAGATAGGGTTTAATTAAGCTGTGTTAAATGCTAACCCAAGTAATAGACATTGATGTTGCTGAAGTCCCATTGCCTGGAATGTCACATTGATGCCAGATGAGTTAAGTGATGTCACTTGGCCTTATTAACTACAGAGCTGTGATGTAGCTATTTTCCTGCTCCATGGTTGTGCTTTTGTGCTACTTTCTCCTTTGCTCTCTAATTTTGTACCTGCTTAAGCAGACAGAAGGTGGGGTGAAAATTTACCTACTTTCTTGGAGACTGTTGATGTTTTCTGCTTCATTATTTTCTGTATTGCTAGATACTTATTCTCCCACGTCTCTGGTTTGCTGAAAAGCAGAAATTCTGGGAAATTCAGGTTTTTTTACCTTCCTAATTTGAACAAGTGGGGAAAAAAATAGCCCAGAAAGTTATGAATTAAGCATACATCCTCACATGGCCAAGATAGCTTGGTTGCAAAGGCAGACATGACAGCTTTGTGTTTGGTGTGTGCACCACTAACTCAACAAAGCCAAGGCTGAATGGTCAAGATGACCCTAATAGAGCCCATGTGTGAAGAGCTTTGAGTTTTCAGCACCTCTGGTATCAGGCCATGTGCTTAAGGTGTCAAGGTTAAAGCATTCAAAGTCCGAAAACTCTGGCTTAAGCTCTTAAGATTCTTAATCTCCCACACTTCTCGAAGGTAGGTGCCTGCTTCTGGCTCTGGGCTTGTTCTGGGGGAAGAAATTACCACTTCCAAAGGCTTATCCTGCTGCCCTGTCTTCTGCTCTGTACACCTGCTGCTGGAACACTTTGTGGGAGTCTCCATCTGCTCACCAATAGATAAAATCTTCTATTGTCAGACCAACAGTCTGAATTGAGCCACTACTCCCACTGGGGCAGCAGTTTCACACCACTTTGCAACCACATCTACTACTGAGATGTGTGATCTCCAGCTGCTGCTTTTCTCCTCCTTTCTGTGTGCAGCTGCCCCATTACCAGCCCTGGTTGTGCTGCTTTACCTGTTTTTCTTTCAAGCCTCTCCACAATTAAGTGCATTTGATAGTAAATCCTGGATGGGGGACTAGAGGGGCAGCAACAAGTACAGGGACAGGGGAAAGACTAGCAATCCAGGGTGCTCAAGAGCAAGGATCTGCCCCAAGGTAAGGATAAATAGGGAGAAGCTCAGGTTTGACCCAATGCAAGGATGGCTGAATCAGCTGGTGCCTCAGCTGGGACATTGGCTTCTCAGCTCAACCAGACCCACAGATAACACCAGACTTCTTATTTTTCCATTCTCTTTCCTTGATATTTAGACTCTCTGAAACTTCTGACTGAAAGGTATAAAATAGATTAGGAAAAAACTGA
>VYZU01057032.1:0-14278 GCA_013401355.1 Ceyx cyanopectus | reverse complement strand
TCACAGCTCCTGGGGCTGGCTTATTAAACACGTAAAAGGTTCTGTTCCCTGCTAGGTTGAAGGATAGTGCTGATAGTGTTTTATCTTTCATGGGGTAATCATCTGCTTATCATATTTGAAAATGCCACACCTTGCCCTTAATAGCCATGCCTGATATTTGTCACAGTGGTGATGTGGTTAATAGCCATAGGTGAAGGAATAAGGAAGGGACCCCTCTTCTCTCAGAATAAATTCAGGTCTTGCTGATTTTGCAGATTAATGCTGACTAACCAAAAGTCTGTTTTCTCTGGGAGGTGAGAGTGCTGGCCCAGTGTCAGTGTTTGCCCACAGCCAGAGCAGAAGTAATGTGAAGGGCTGTCACAACACTGGCATGCTTCCAGCAGTGCTAGCAGCATTTCAGAGAGGGATGATGCCACCCAGAAAATGGAATGGTGTATCTCAAAAATGATTTTTTCTTCCACACATCTTCTGTATTTTCCTGCTGTTATTAATCAATTAATGTTTATGATTATATATTGTGAAGATGAAAAATCTTGTTGTACATATTGTAGTCCTGTGAGGTGGAAAACTGCTTTTTTTCTAATCTTTGAAGATGTGACTTGATACTGGTTTCTATTTTGGACATGTGTTTTAATACTACCACAGTCATTGCTTTGCAGCAGCTGACATACCTGTTGTCTCCTGTGGTTTGCATATTTCAGTATACAGTTGGCAGCTAGAGTTAGTTCAGTTATTTGCTTCCTTCCCTATCTGAGAAGCTTTGGTATTATTTTTATCACTGTACCATTAATTTTTCTTGTCTGTTCACACAATAATATTTCTTTGGAAAGAAACCCAATGGTGTTTATGGCACAGGTGATGTATGATGTCAATTTACTTTCATTAGGTTGAGGCAGAATAACTAAATTCAGGCTGGAATGGGGTAAAATGTTTTATTTACCATTTTTCTATCAAAACAAAAGCAGTGGAACAATTGCATTTATAGAAGGCAAAATATATTTTTGCTTTTATTGCTATACAGAGAGAAATTGGTCATTTTTGTTAGCTTCCTGAGCACAACTTTAGACGTTTTTAAAACACTTATTTTTTACTACCTGTAAAGATCATTGTAGCATCATCTTTATATTTTCTATCTTTTTCATATTTGAAAAACTTATTCTATTTTCCAATAAAAGACTGTAAAATAAGCTTCTAAAATCTACAGAGCATATTCTGCTAGGTGAGAAAAATTCTGTTCCTCATTTCAGTTACTTGTTTATTGAATTTCCTTACAGTTGAAAGCTTGTCTTACCTAGTCTCTCAGATAAAAGAGTAACTTGGAGCAGAATAACAGTTTTCCATTGAATTATTAATGCATTGCCCTGATTTTTTTTTTCTTCTATCCCTAGTAGCATGAGATAATCCTCTACAGGGAAATGTGTATTCTGCTTGACAACACATGATGTCATTGCATTACCTAAACCAAGATGAGGCAATTTTTAGTAGCCTGTTAGAATCAGCAGTGTCCTCCAGAGAGCATTGCTGTTACCAGTGCTCTAGAGGAGAAAACACACTGCTGCTTAAAACCTGCATTTCAGAGCCTGGCAACAAAACAGCTCTTTGGGGATGCCTTTTGTCCTTTAAAGAAGGGCAGGGCATTTGGTGCATTAAGGTGCTCAGAAACTGATGGATGTTTAAAGGTGAGTTACAGGTTCTGTTTGGAAGAAAATGCATGTGTGTTTTAAAGATCTCATGTTTTATACCCAGTTTCTTTACCTTCTGTAGACTCTTGGACCAGCTCCAGTTGTGATGCAGTAGAATGCAGGAAGCTTTAACACTTCATTAAGCAATTGAAAGTGTAGGCTGTGAGGTAGGCTTGAGTAAGAAATACTTTAATATGGTATTAGAAAATGCATTTCACATTTTTCAGCAATTAAGTGCTGCAGCTCAGTGTAACTGCAGGCTTTGCTAGCTCATTCTTCAGATTTCATTGCTGCTTTGGCATTGGGTCAAGGGTAGCAGTTTTAGGGCTTTAAGATGAAAAAAAAGGTTCAAGAAATCATACTGAAGGTCATTTAAATGTTGAAGCTGTTTCTTAATGTTTGCAGCATGCTGTAACATTTGTGCTATAGAAGCATTCAGTGCTCCCAGGCTCCTGGGTCTGCTCTGTACCTCCTCAGTCTGCTTCTGCTTACCAGTGTTATTCCCACCAGCTTGCTACCATTAGCCCCCAGTGGAATGCACCCTTTGGTTGGAGCACAGCTGCTGTGAGCCCAAGGCAGCCTGACATCCCCTTACCCACCCTAATGATTCCAAGCTCTCATCTGCTGGCCCCAGAGTTGTTGCTTCAGCTGAATCTGCCTCCAGGTAGTTAGTGGTAGCTCAGGCTGCTTTGTGTGCTAGAGAGGACTAGCCCACAGCTTGTGTCCTGGCCATGCTGGCACTGCAGAGCTCAGGGTGACAGAAGTTGCATCCCATGCTGAGGTGGTTGCACTGCTCCCAGTGCACTGGGTGGCCAGTTTGATAGCAGAGCTGGTAGGTGATGCTGTGTGCTGTTTTCCTATGGGGTGGTTCTGTGTTGCTGTTGATCACCCAAGAGCAAACAAGGCAGAGGGTTTAACCTTTTCCATGTCTCCTGCTCATCTCAGCCAGAGTGAAGGGTTTGGCTTGTGCAGGCAGGGCATGGTTTGGGTCAAGAAGGAATTACACAGAATTCTTGCTGAGGCTGGAACAGACCGTTGAGATCATCAAGTCCAGCCCAAGAGCTGACACCACAACACCCAGCTAGACCATGGCACTCAGTGCCACATCCAGTCCTTCCTTAAACACCACCAGGGATGGCAACTCCACCTCCCTGGGCAGCCCATTCCAATGCCTAACCACCCTCTCTGGAAAGAAATTCTTCCTGATATTCAACCTAAACCTCCCCTGGTGCAGCTTCAGGCCATGGCCTCTCATTCTGTCACTGGTTCCCTGGGAGAAGAGGCCAGTTATTCGTTGTTCTGTGTTCTGATCAAAAGTCAATAGCAACCCACAGCATAAGAGTAAATTTCATAAAGCATTTCAAGTTATATTGTCATGAATTTATGTTATTTCTATTGCAGCTGCCTTCACATAACCAACAAGGATTGGATGCAGAGATGTTTCATTTGAAACAGAATACAGAGAAATTGTTTCTCAAAATACTATGACCCAAACTCTAATCATCTGTGTTAGTCTTTGCACACACCTGATAACTTGTATTGCTTGGCTTTGGATCTCACTTTCTGTCTTGCTGAGATTGATGGAGCCATATATGACATAAGATTCATAATGCTACTAGTGCAAGTAGAGGTGTTATGATATTTATAAAATTATTTTCAATTTGTTTGTCTCTTATCTTGCTTTTTATAGGCATTTTCAATTATTTGGTCACAGGGATCTTCAGACTATTTTTCCCAGAGTTGCTTTAGAATGCAGTAATTTGGAAGATAATTTATGTTTGCTCAAATAGAAGAGATGTAGAGATAACTCAAATGCTATTTTTTTTGCCTGCCAATACTAATGGTCCTCAGCTAAAGTTATTCTGTGTGACTGTCCTTTTTTAGCTTTGCTGTTTTCTCCATAGTTGTAAAAAATTGCTCTCTGTGTCTTTAAGGAAACAACAAAAATTAGCAATCTGAAGGTATTGTTTCATATGGAAATGCATTGTCACATATTTCTATTTTTCTATGTTTTCAAGCTGATAATTGAGAGCCATCATGGCAGACATAGGAGATGGACCACATGTGGGGGAAGATCTGACAGATGCCAAATCAATTCCTGGTTCCAAAGGGTAAGTGAGGTGCTTTTGGTTTAAGTCTTTAGTTTTAAGGCTTGTGGAATCCTGTGCTGTAATAAAAGGTGAGAACCATAGAAGACATAATGTTAAAAGGAAAAATGATAAGAACAATAAAAAGCTAAGAGTTGTACTGCCTTTGACAAGACACAGTCTCTGGCAGGACAGGTACATGTGCACGTGCAAGGCACTAAAAAGCAAAAATAAGGTGGGCACAGTGAAGTTACCAGCCACTGCAGACTCATGAGCAGTGGTGTAGTTGGTGTGGTATTTAGGGCAGAATTACAGCTGAGTACAGAGCCTTTGTCTTTCCAAGTTTCAGTGTTTGCTTGTGAAAATTCAGTGGTGGTAGGACTTGTGGATAGAGTTCAGAATAGATTTACAGTAAAATAACCTTATTTTACTTGGAAGCTAAAGAAGAGAGGTCAGCCATGAGCACCTAAAGCTTCTCTGATGTTTCTACAGGAAGACCCTGCCAGCCAGCAAGTCCATGGACTCTGGAGTTCTGCCTGACCACAGTTACAGAATGGATTACCCAGAGATGGGGCAATGTGTAATCATAAACAACAAGAACTTCCACAGACACACTGGTACTGCTTCCAAACTTCCTTTTTTTCCTCAATGTAGAAAAGATAATGGCATTTATTAGTCTTTAAAAATAAATATGCAGAGCAATTCCTGTTGCACTCCAGCATCAGTGGGTGTGATTCACTTCAGTGCATCCTTCCAATTATGCATTCTTAAGGTATAGCAGGAATGGAGAGAAAAATTGATAGGCAATACAGGTCTGTCTGAACTTTTAGTTGTGATTTCTGCTTTGCATATGAATCCTGTTTTTTGTTTTTGTTTTTTTTTTTCATGTCTCTAGATAGATAGGTAGATAGAAAAAGATAAATAGTTCAACATAGTAATGTGGGTTGTGGGTTTTTTTTTTGTGTAGAGTGGATCTGGAATAATGGAATAATAATCCAGACAGACACAGATATAAGGGAGAGAAGAACTGAGCTCTGTCAGACCATGCCATCTATCTCATCCAGCTAATAACCCATTCCTGGTGTGTGTGTGTGTGTGTGTGTGTGTGTTTTAGGGATGCTGCCCCGTTCAGGTACAGATGCAGATGCTGCAAATGTCAGAGAAGTTTTTATGAAGTTGGGATATAAAATAAAGATCAACAACGACCTTTCCTGTGGGGACATCTTTAAACTACTGAAAAATGGTAAGTAATAATATGTTCAGTGTGTGCATTAAATCAGCCACTGTTTCCAAATGCATCTCTAGCCCTCACATCTCTTCTTCCATGGTTCTTTTAGATGATATTTCACACCTACCAGTGGTTTATTGCTAAGGATGACACATACATCATAGTTTCTATGTTTATCCATCTTTGCTGTCTCTCCACCTTTTGTGCCATGACTGTTGTCTCTGCATCCTTTCTCATCTTCTAAAGAAGGCTGGAAAAAAGGCTGAAACTTAAATGCAGACTGGTTTATATTCTGACCTTGGGATCACTAAAGCTCTGTGAGTTGGAAAGAAACCTGCTTAATTGGGAAGAGGGGTTCTGTGTTACATGCTTAGTGGTGTGCTCAAGGCATGATTTGATTTTGGGACCAGAACTGCAAGTCTGTGGATTAACCTTTTAGAGAAACAACTCCTCTTTTGCTTGACTTGTGCAAGAAAACACCCTTCTGTCAAGTGAGAGCTTTATATAGCTGTTTTAGTCTTGCTTTGCTTGGACTTGGCTGCATCTAGACCAGTAAATTAACTGGTGCCTGGAGGTATCTGTAGCCCTGCAAACATCTTGCCTCAAGTATACAACTTGATAGTATAAAAACCCCAACTGATTTCTTTTAGATAGAATATTTTTAGCTCCCAGACTGTTCCAGGTCACAGTTCAACAGTAGAACTGTTCAAGGGATGATTCCCAACAGCCAGTTAGCCTGCAGCAATCCTGGGGTTTTTGGCTGCTTTTTAGTTGGTTGGGTTTGGTTGGATTTTTTTCTTTTAATGTGTTTGTTGACACAGATGTAGGTTATTTAGTGCCAGTTAATGTTTGTGCCAGAGAGTGCTCCCAGGCACAGTTAATTCACTTGTATGGTTGCAGTCTGTCTGTTGAAAGTGAAAAGGCCTCTGTCTTACCTGTGGCAGACAGTGTGAACTACAGACTGCAGCCTAGGTAGAGATCTCAAAACCCAGCCTTTCCTGGCTCTTCTAGGCACAGTGCTTGTCCATACATTGTAGAAATACCCAGCTGTGCATTGCTTGAGAAAAATCTAAATCAGGTTTTTTTTCCAGAATAGAAATTCAGTATTTTGGGAAGCTCTAAACAGAAGACTCAGCTTTTGAGACTGTTACACTTTTAATCTATAAACTCTTTCATCTTCTTCAGTTTCCCACTCAGAATTCCTTTTGGACCCTTTCTTCTAAACCATGTTTGTATCTTTTCATACACTTAGAACAATCATTTTAGTCCTCAAGTGTAACCCCCATAATGTCAGGCAACAAAAAACATCAGAGGATATCAGTTCTGTGCTCTTTGCATACCACAAGATGGAAAACAAATCATAATCTACAGACACTTTATATCAAAATTAAATGTCTTTAAGTACAAAATTCAGAGGCTTGGAAAATCTTTCTAGTCACTGGTACAGGGCAAGAGTGAGACATATAATGCTAGTACCTAGGTCCCTGCAGGAGCAACAACTTCCCACACTCCAGTCAGTTCCCATGAAATCCAAGTAATTGAAGCATCTCTGATTGTAAAGAGACTTGAGGCTTCCCAGTCCTTTCCCAAAGCTGGGAGTTTCCCATCAGTCCAATTCCAGATCAGGAGACTGCTGCCCCTGGCTGCATGGGTAAGGTGTGCCTGTCAGACACTGAGAGACGCTGTGGGAGCAGCCTAGTTCTAGCCCAGCCTGGTTCTGTGGTCATGTTGGCTTTTAATTTGGGGGTTTCTGTGTCCAGCTTCCTGAAGTAAAGTAGGCTGGCTCCTGTTGTTCACAATTAAATCTGGTTCTAGGTTTATAAAAGTGGGAATTAGTTCTTAAAGACTTTGGTTGCATAGGAAGCATCAAATGTTCAAAGCTTTTAGGGACTGCAAAAATTTAAGATAATCTGTTTTTTTTTTCTTTCAAGTTTCTGAAGAAGATCACAGCAAGAGAAGCAGTTTTGTTTGTGTGCTGCTGAGCCATGGGGATGAAGGATTAATCTATGGCACAGATGGCCCTCTTGAACTGAAAGCACTAACAAGCCTTTTCAGAGGTGACAGGTGCAGAAGTTTAGCAGGAAAGCCCAAGCTCTTTTTCATTCAGGTGATGTACAGTTGAAAATTATCATCAAATCAGCTGGATGCTTTAAAGAAATATTATCTCCTGTTAATTGTTAGTGCAAAAAGTTTATTATTTCTAAAATTTAAATTGAATTACTTTCAGAATAAGACCCTCTTCAGGTCTAAAAGTGGCAGAGTCTGACCTGTTAGGTAGGCAGCATTTGAAATAGCTGAGCTTAAATTCTATGGATTAAGGAAAGTTTTCCTAAATGCCAACCAATATTTTAGTGAATTTCTGAATGCACTTTTGAATTAATATCTATCTTAATCAGATTGTGTAGTTGCTTTAAAGAAATGCTAGTTACTTTTCTGTCTAATGGAAATCTGAACATACAAGTTCTTGTTATATTAGCATTTTTTTTATTTGGGGATATTAATTGTCTTTAAAATGTTTTAAAAAAATCAGTATTCTGAACATGATGCTGCCTTTATTTCTTAATTTTTTTTGAATTTTCTTTTCCATTCTTCCTTCTACCAAATAGGCTTGTAGAGGGACAGAGTTGGACTCTGGCATTGAGGCAGACAGTGGACCAGAAGAGACAATGTGTCAGAAAATACCTGTGGAAGCAGATTTCCTCTATGCATATTCTACAGCTCCAGGTGAGAGATTGCAAATAAATGTTTGTCCCTGAAATGGTATCTCTATCAGCTTGGATTGACACTGTAAATGGCAATGTGCAGTTGTATCCAGCCAGTGGGTGACTGTTTCTTTTGTTGTGTATCATGGAAATGTGAATTTTCTTCTCATGGTCATTTTTTCTCCCCCAGTTTGATTTCCTTTTGAGGTAGTTGCTATTCTCAGCTCATATCAAAACAAAGCAAACAGCAACACAAAACCAAGCCTTGATGATACATCTTTCTCTCTAGCAAACCCTCTGCTGTATATTCAGTTAATCTGAGCTGAACAAACANTGGTGCAGCCTGGATCCATTGCCTCTTGTTCTGTCACTAATTGCCTGTGAGCAGAGACCAGCACCAACCTCTCTGCAATGTCCTTCCAGGGAGTTGTAGAGAGTGATGAGGGCTCCCCTCAGCCTCCTCTTCCTCATACTAAACAGTCCCAGCTCCTTCCATCTCTCATCATCAGATTTATTCTCCAGCCCCTCACCAGCTCTGTTGCCCCCTCTGCACTCACTCCAGCCTCTCCAGATCTCTCTTGTACTGAGGTGCCCAGAACTGGACATGTTTTACAGCATAAAGTAAAAGGTACTCTTGGTTCCAAGACAAGCAATGATGCATCTATAGATGCATGTACAGAAGTGGGTGATAAACACCAGCATATCATTTGCTCATCAACTCTTATTTTCATTGCATCCTTGAGGAAAGGTAGTAGTGGCAGAGCCCTTTATGTTAGCAGTTGTCACAAGCAGGTTCCAATCTTAAATTCATGTACATAGTCCTGAAGATCATGACACCAAAATCCATTTTGTATCTTGGCTCCATGTGTAGTCACAGAATCACAGAATGATTTGGGTGGCAGAGACCTTCAAGATCATCAAGTCCAGCCATTAACCCTACACTGCCAGGGTCCCTAAACCATGTCCCCCAGCACCACATCTATGTGATTCTTAAACACCTCGAGGGATGGGGACTCAACCTCCCTTTCAGAGAGATGAAGTAGTGATTATTGACCAAGACTGTTGCAGCAAGAAACAGTTCTCCTGCCTTTTGATTTTCTACTGGCTTTATTTTCTTAGCTGAGAAAAGGTCAGAGAATTAGGAAAATCTTTTGAGTTGGAATTTGAGGAGATCATCCAGTCTGAATATTGTTGGTTATTGGTTTAGAGCTTTTATTTTAAAGCACTGATTGCTATTGGAAACCACACGCTGTTCCCCTGAGGGCTGTCCTCTGTCAGAGGCTGCTACATCTGAGCAATTTGGCATCTCTTCCACAGGCTATTACTCCTGGAGGAACTCAGCTGAAGGCTCCTGGTTTATCCAGTCTCTGTGTAAAATGCTGAGGGAACATGCAAGGAAACTGGAGCTCCTGCAGATCTTGACTCGAGTGAATCGCAAGGTGGCCGAGTACGAGTCCTGCTCCACTCGGCAGGATTTCAATGCCAAGAAACAGATTCCCTGCATTGTCTCTATGCTCACCAAAGAGTTTTACTTCCCTTGCTAAAAGAATTGCACTTTTGTAATTTTTCAGTTCGTGGTTTTTTTGACCTGTATAAATGTTGATAACATTTATATGCAATGTTGGTAGGGAATACCACTTCTAAATCTGAATTACTGTTCACTACTGTGTGTGGCATAATGAACTGTCTCAAATCAGGTATGTGCATTATTAGAGGTAAAACATAGTGTGGCTGTGGTAGAAATGTAGACTTGAGTGGCTGAAGCACAGGCAGGTTTGAACCTAGTGCTTTGAGTAGTTCTAACAATTAGGAAGACAGAAGAAAGATCAGATCACATCAGATTGATTTGGTGCTACATCTCACTTGGCTGAAGGGGCAGAGAAAAGAAACAGTTACTGTAAATAGTTTGGTTTCATATCTTTGCCAATAGGAAGAAGATTCAGAATGTGATATGTTTACTAATGAGGGTAATACAATAGTAGTGTCATTATACATTTCTTCTTAACTCAAGTTCTTAAAGCTTAGGTTATGAATAAACCTAAACTGTTTTTATAACTTGGGGCATAAGCTGTAGGGAAACTGCCATTTCTTCTTTTTTTACATACAATTAGGAAGCATATTTAGAATAGTATTTTTTTTCCTGGATGTTTTATAACCTTTTGTATGGAGAATTAGGTAAAGCAATTATATCAACACAGTAGATGTTTCAAAATTTTGTATTCTGACCTTGAAGCTGAGGGTCTATGGGATCAGTCAGTGATGCAAAATGTCTGTTTCCTTCAGCTTCCCAAGCAGGGAGCTGCCTGGGCACGTTCCAGGCTGCAAGGAGCAGTGCAAAAGGCAGGCAGGCTACCTGGGAATGGCCTGCAGTCCTCTCACCTGCCAGAGAAAGCAGGGAGTTTGCTTCATGCTATCAGCAATGTGCATTTGTGGTGCTGGATAAGTTTCACTTCCTAACTCTAATATCAGTTGGAGTTAATTACTAGATGAGCTAAAATGTTGTCAAGTAGTAGATTTGTATCTTTTGACTCAAAAGCCTGTTCCACATAATTCTACAAAATTGTAGAACATTCTGTTGATTTTTTTCAGCTTGTGGCATCATCTCTTTAAGATGAGAGGAAGACAGAATGGTGACTATAGGGTGCTTGCAAAACAAGACTTCAAACTCTTTCAATTGTTTAGCATAGACAGTGTTAGGAAATGGATGTTCACTTTCAGAAGCATTTGTTCTGTTTTTGTATTTTTTAATTTAAATTAAATCATGTTTCCTAAATTGTATCATGCTCTTCTATGTATATAATTTGTTTAGGATCTGATAGCTTTTGCAAATTTGATGTTTTATCATGTAAATTTCTCAAATTATTACTTACTTTCTCATCTGCCTTACAGCTGAAGAAGGAAAGAATCTGCTTTAAAGCATTGTATGCTGTCTAGCCAGGTTAGTGATTGAGACATGGGCAATGCAGGTTCAAAAGTCACACAGTGAGGTAATTTGGAACACTGTAGATGAGTTCTTTGATTGCCTCAAATATAAGGAATCCCATCTCTCCTGTAGAAATGTTTTGTGGGAGAAGATTGGTCTGTTTTAACTGAAATTTCAGTTCCAGGAAGATTTATTACCCACACTTCTGTTGAAAAACTAAATAGGACCCTGTTAAACATACCTAAAAATAGCCTATATAAAAACCTGTGTGTAGATTTCTTGATGTAGGTTGTGAATTACAACAAGCAGCTGCACAGTTACATGTTGAAAATGACTGACAGGACTTCTGATAATCTACTTCAAAATAATTGGGAATGGAAGTGCTCCTTGAATTCTTAGTTATTTTGCTGTGAAAAAGTCCTGTCACAGAGTTTGAGAAAATAAAAAGGGCTAACTTAGTTTGAGTGAAGCTGAGGAAGAAAAGAACAGATTATTCATGTTAAACTTGGCAGAAAGCACATGTCAGTTTTACAGCAGGCTCTGCTGCTACAGGGGCAGTTAAACTGCCCTTTTCTTGTTGGGTAAGTGATAAAAGCTTGTCTGCCCACAGGCAGAGGAGCACAGGGAGATGAGCAGGAGGGTCAGCCTAATTCTAATAAGGCCATGGAGGCAGGGACACCCTGTGTGGGCACCTCCCAAGACTGTCCCAGGAGAGCCTTTGGCTTCAGGATCCAGGAGTGAAGCTCATCAAGGTGAGTCAATGCAGAAGCACCTTTCATATAGTGGTGAGACACATCATGGGATGCAGGGAAAGAACATTTTGCACAAGATTTATGATGGGATACTTAGGGAAAGGGATGGGTTTATGTGGTTTGAGGAGGAACAACTGTGGGGGAAAATGGAAGTATAAGGGATAAAAAGTGCTGGTGTCATAAAAAAAAAAGTGCTGCTCAGTATATTTGTCTGGCCATGCCCTTAGCCTGATCAGTGCACTCTCCTGACTCCTTAATAAATTCTGACTTAACTGTTTCTGAGTGGGGACCAAAGGCCACCAACTGGAGTGAGTCCTTGTGTCTCTGTGTCACAGGGATTGGAATAACCTGATTTATGGGCTATTGATAGGAGTAGCACCTTGGATCACAGTTGCTCATGGTGCCAGCACCTGCAGCAAGTCTAGATCTAGGTGCCAGCACCTGGGGCAAGTCTAGATGTAGGTGCCAGCAGCTGGGCTGGGATCAAGGGCTGAAAGGCCAAGTGTGCCAATGATCAGGGAGACCCAAGTGGGTGCCACCAAGTGCCTGCCCTGGGGTTTTGACCAAGGGTCAGAGCCCTGTGCCCAGTGTGCTCCTGGAGCAGGTGTAAGTGCACAAGTGAGTGTGAGAGCACCAGTGAGGATTGAGCCAGGCAGGAGCAGAAGTGGCCTCAGAGCTAGTGGTAGTGGGATGTCTACAGGCAAGGCCACAGGAGGGGCTGGCTGTTGAGGTGAACTCCTCAATACTTATCTTCTGAAAAGACTGTCTGGGAAGATGGACCCTGCAAGAAAATTCAGAAGCATGAGGGAGCCAGCTTCCCTTAAAGAAGGGGGAGTAAATGTGTGTTAAATATGGAGAGCTTCACAGAGGCTAATGGTGCAAGGCTGGGTAAAAACACTGGCATGAAGTGTTATGAATATTTTTGAATGCAGTTTTTCTGCCTTCTCCTTGCAGCAATCTCTGAGAGTGTGTAGTTTACATCTGGCTTTGTTGAAAGAAAAAAAAGGAGGCAAGTCAAACATGCTCTTAAGTGCCATGGAAACAGTCTGTCCTTGAGAGCAGAATCTCCACATCTGGTGTTCTGCTCTGTAACAGCAGAAAACTCCTGTGACTTGCCCAAAATACAAACTGAGGATAGTGAAACACTGGAATAAGGTTGCTCAGAGAGGTGGTAGAAGCACCATCCCTGGAAACATTCCAGGTCAGGTTGGGTGGGGCTCTGAGAAACCTGAGCTAGTTGAAGATGTCCCTGATCACTGCAGGGGGGTTGGACTGGATGACCCTTGAAGGTCTCTTCCAACCCAAATCACTCTGATTCTATGATACAGTTGTATAAAAAAGGACCTAGTAACAACTAACAGAATGCATTATTTTTGGAAGTATATATGGTTTATCCTCATATTTTTAAACTAAATTACAATTTTTATATCCTGCAATTTATATTTTTAACTATAATCTCACACTTGTTTTCTGCTAAAGCCAGGTGGTATGCAGATGAAGTAACTTCTAGAAATATTAACTGTATGAATAATAATAGCTAAATAGCAACAGCAAAAGACTTGTCTCATCACACCCCACAAGAATACTACTCATTAGTATGAAAAACTATCTTTCAGCTGTATATTTCCTCTATTTTGACTGCAGGCAGCAGGACAGTCACAGCAGAACTTCTGGTATTTTGCAGTACCAAAGTCAGAGTTAAACTACTGCTTTATCACCACAGGGTGTCACTGCAGATAACCCGAGTTTTGGAGATTATTGTGCTAAGGAGTCATTTAAAACCAAAAGCCTCCTGGATGAAGCAGCCCTTTCACACCTCTCCGTGGTTGGTTGCTGCCTGTCACCATGAGTATTTATTATATCCCAGGACTAACACTTCCAGCTATGAAGCATCTCCCCCTGCCATACCACTGATTGTTCTGTAATGCTTAATATGTTAAAAAATAAACCCAAAATAACCCCAAAGCACCACACCTCCCAAAAAAAGCTTCTGCCATACCTATGGTTATGGCCTTCAATCAGAAGGATGCTGCAATGGCTTGCTTTGCCTGCATCATGAAAGGCACTCCTGGAGACAGAGAGAAAATATTGCCTTCTAAGACCTTAAATTTTATTTTTATGTCTTAAAAATCAAATTCTGAAGTTGGGATTTTCCTGGAAAATCACAAACCAAAAAACGAAGACCTGACTTTTCCACCCAAATGAAACTTGTTTCTTCCTTGCTAGAAACCAAGATGTTCTGTCATGAAGGCAGAGACACAAAGCACCTCAAAAGAGAACAAGGTGAGCAGCAGTCATTTTCCCAAAGTGGTTTTGTTTAGTGTTTGCAGGCAGGGTTTGGCACTGGATTCACCAGCTCACCACTGCTACTGCCAGTGTCACAGAGGACCAGCCTGTCCTGTCTGTGTCTGCTGCACACAAGGCCAAGATGTTTCTGCCCAGCTGACCATGGGATGCTTCACAGTGACTTAGTGAAATTCAATAGGATGTGTAGAAGACCCATCTAGATGATTTAATAAGTCCTCCTGGCTTCAAATTGTCTTCAGAAAGGGGTCATACAAAGCCATCTAATTACCTCTAAAGAAGACCCAGAGAACAGATTCCCCTGAGTATGTATAAAGCTGTAGTAATAGTGTGAGTGGGGGGAGAGAAGCTGATGCAGAGGTACCTATGGGTGAAGAGTAGTCACAGTACCCATGACCATTAATATAGGCTCTATTTATTTAACCACAAGACCTTTAAAGAGAGCAGTGGAAATCACCAGCACTGTGCAATTTAACACCCTTCTGTACAAAAACATGATTAATACTAAATACTAACAGGTGGGTTTGCATCAATTACTTCTTAACAGACACAAGCATTTCCTTTTTTTCTCCCCGGCTACTTCTGGTTCTAAAACCAAAA
>VYZU01057026.1:0-10373 GCA_013401355.1 Ceyx cyanopectus | reverse complement strand
TCTGTGATTCTGTGATTTGCAGAAGCTGCAGGGCTGTGCTGACCACAGAATTTCATGAGCACGTTCAAATGAACACTCAATTCTGGCAATCTATAGGCTACAAGCAACGATTTCTAAGATTAGTTCAAATATTAAACATACCGTGTCGATGAGTAGGACTTTACACCTGTCAACTATTTAATCGGCAAGATTTTGTATTATAACAGTGATGAGAGGGAAGGATGACCCTGTGCATAAGGTGCTCAAATGGGAGCTCACACCACTGTCCAAGTTGTGACAGACAAGCATCTATTGCCACTTGCCACAGGCAACTGTACAGGTGTCAGCTTAACATGTCCTAGCTGTAAGACTGTGTAACTCACCTTATAGTCTTTTCTTAGGGCTTGAATGACCCTTGTGAATCGTGTGCCAGAATCTCAAAGCACCTTCCATCCTTCTCTCAGCAAAGATTTCCTCAGTGACCTTGGACAAGATATTTTGTGTCAGCCTCACCACAGATCCCCATCCACAGAAAGGGGTTGGCACATACCTGGTGTGTTAGAAAGTTGCGTGAAGCTGCAGACCCAACACAGAGCCAAGGTACTAACAGCTGGGCAGAGAAGGCAAGAGCAGTAACTGAGCACAAGGCAGGTAAACCACTTTGCTAAATGTTCTGTGCCACATTAAACTTTGATTGCTCACAAGGGCAGATGCACTGTGAATGAACAGTCAGGTGATACCCCTGCAAGGATTTCAAAAATTGTTAACATCCAAGAGTTTACATTAGAACAGACTCAGATGGACAGACAGAGGGACAGGCACAGGCACACACCCCATGTCTTTGCACATGCAAATTTAGGTGCATGTGAAAAACTCATTTTTATTTGCAGGTGCAAAAATTTTCCAGTGTTGAGACTTACAACTCAGGAAATTTTGCACATTTCACAAGAGTGGAAAAAAGTTTTGATTTCAAGGTAAAAATTTCATGAAACAAAGACCAGATGTTTGCCTTAGCTCCTGTTTTCACTCTGACTTACTTTCCCAGCTGGAGTTATTAATTATACCTTTTATTCTCCTACTGCAGCTCTTAACTCTGAAAGATTAAATGGCTTGATTAGCACGTTTAGCTTTTCCTAGGTGGTTTATTGAATGTCACATTTAACATTCTGGCACCTCACAGATGAAGCTAAATTCTTTCAGCCTTGAAGAACTAGCACTTTTTTTTTACTTTTTTTTTTTTTTTTTTTCCCAGAGAGCAAGGGAAGGGCATTTGTTGCATATTTATGAACACATCACATTGGACGTTTCTATATATTCTTTAACACACTCTCACAAACACACAGCCTGTTCTAGGCTGCATGTTATTTATAACTGCTGATACTTAGTTCTTTTGGAAATATATTTTGGAAGTTTTTTCATAAAAACAGTGACTGGGAGGGTTACAGAGTTTTGTGGAAACCTTGGAGTCAACAAATAGTCTCATATGATTGTTCTAACTTTTCTACCTTCTCAGAAGCATATAGAAAATAATGCAATGAAGTACACCATTCATCAGTGGATAAACAGCACTTCATTCTTCATCCTGTAAGCAGCTCATCCATCTGTACCTATGCTCATGATACAGAATAAATAACTCACCATGAGAGATCTCTGATGCCACTCCACCAGTGACTGGTTAAGATAGTGCAAAAGGTCATTTAAAACTGCCTAACATCCAAATCCTAAAGCTCTCTACTCAGCTGAATCTTGAGCCAACCATCAAGCAATTGTCATCCCAGTATTTACATTGGACCAGTATATAAAGCCAGAAGGCTGGTGTGGGAGTGCTGTGAAATAAAAAACAGCCTTAGCTTGTACACACGGGCTGTGAGTTCAAGAGCTTGCAAACAGCTTTCTTTCTTCTCCTTCCTACCCTTCAAATCCAGGACTAACATGGGTAGCTACCTAGCTAGCTGAAAGTGCTTGCAAAACCACATCATTTTAAATCAATTGAATCCATGTTCTTCCACATCTTTTCATGTACCGATGTTTTAAGGACATTTTAGAGAATGTTGTAAGATTTCATGTGTTTTCTCTTTCCAAGAAAACACAAAGATTACCAAACAGTTACTTACTCTGAAGGGAGACGAGATTATGTAGACTCCTAGTGTTAAATGTAGAATAAATAGAATAAACACTGAACACAGATTTTACTCTATGCCAACACAGAGGTCCTATGTAACCATGGAAAAGTGCTCCTATGCAACTGGAGCCTATGTGAGCTCAGTTCAGTCAATTTTTTAACCATATCTTCGAATTCAGAGGCATCTGGTCTTAAAAACAGATCATGTATTTCATCCAGTTTGCATTCACATATCCAGATAAACCCCTCCAGAGAAGGGGCTGTATCTGCATCACACCAGAGCAGAGGACACTGAGTGGAGCCTGCCAGCTGGAGGAGCTCACACTACGAAGCTGGGAGCAACAAGGTCAAACTCAAAGTAAATTAGACAGAGAGCATTTTTTGTTCCTTGCACCATGTGCCAAAAATCCTGCACACTGGGCAGGGGGCAATTGCAGCACACCCTGTTACACTCACACCTGCCCCAGGAGCTCTGGCCACTGATACAAGTGCAGAAGCAATAAATATTCAGCGAAGTTTCTAAACTAAAAATGATTTTTATTTGTCACAGATTACCCCCTCATCCTGCTTCCCCCTGTGGTCTCTCACTCTGGTTGATGTCCCATTCCATTTCTTTCCAAAGTGACCCCTCCAAGCCCCGAACAAACAAAACCAGATGTGGGACTAAAATGCTGTTTTGAGTCACTGCAGCAGCCCTTTGTTTTGCCTTGTTTGTTTAGCTCTAGTTTGTAAGAACTTTGGGGCAGAGGCTCTCAATTGCTCTTTGTTTACATCTCATCTGCAAAAGGACCTCCTCCTTCTTTGTGGGCTCTTGTACTCTGCCACAATAAAGATGACTATTAATAATATGACCTTCAGCTAGCTGGAATGTATTCAGCAATTTAAAGCATTGACATTGGAGAAATCCTTATGAATGCCTGAGATCATATAACCCTTCCATTTGTTTTCAGGCCCATCTCCAAGCTGTGGTTAAGTAGCTATCATTTCTAACATTTGCATTCCTCTTACCCCATAGTGTGTGTGGGGGATGGTACTAACATAATTATAACACATTCTTCTGGGTTCCATAACGAGCTATTATTTTGCTAATGGAATATTCAAGCAGTCTGCAGTAATTTATCAAATAGACCCAAGTCCCATTTTCTCTGTGTGAATCTTTTTGTTCACAGGTAAATTGATGTGTGGGGGGTTATCAAGACTTTTTTGTAATTCAAATTAACCATTCCACCCCCCTCTCTGAAAAAAAAAATGATCGTTAGACAGAATGTTGGGGGTTTTTTCCTAATGATGTTTAGAATTAGAATTGTGCAGGCTTCCTGCGAGTGGCAATTTCTGCATTTCAATTCATCCTTACAGTGGTTTTGCATTTTAACGCCTATTTTTGAAAATTTCCCTAAACTAAAGGGGAGCAAAAAGTAATTCAATTTCTCTTTACAACTATTGTCTGCTCCACTGTCAGATTAAACTGCCAACAGTGTAGAGTGCCACTGTATTGGCAACAGGAGAGAAAAAACATTACCCTTTTGTAGCAGAAAATAAATTTAAAAGCCCAAACCCAGGATCTGGAAGTACACACAGATCACACTTGAACACACACACACAGATCACACTGAACACAGACAGACACACCCCCTTTGTACCCTGCATTTCTCTGTGCAAGAGGCAGAGGGAAGGATGCTGTGTGTGCGCGGTGAATGTGTGCAGTGTAGGCGGGGAAGCAAGTACCTTTATTAAACAGTAAGTGAAAGAAGGTTTCTTCAAAATTGTCTCTGCCACAGCTCCTCACTTATCTCTTAATTGCAGTTTGGAAATTGGTGTCTGGTAATGTCAGGTGAGAGCTTTGGCACAGAATGCAGAATGGCTGAGGTGAGAAGGGACCCCTGGATATCATCTGGTCCAAGCTCCTGCTTATAGAATTGTCAGTGTAGGAAGGGACCTTAAAGATCATCCAGTTCCAACTCCCTGCCAAGGACAGGGACACCTCCCACTAGAGCAGGTTGCTCAGAGCCCCATCCAGCCTGGCCTGAGAAACTGCCAAGGATGGGGATTCCCCCACCTCTCTGGGTACCCTGGGCCAGGGTCTCACCACCCTCAGGGGGAAGAAATTCTTNCTTCCTGTCCTGGGAGCTCCAGCACTGGACAGCCCCAGGGGTGTCTTCCTGGAGTGGAGCAGAGGGGCAGAATCCCCTCCCTCAACCTGCTGGCCACATTGCTCTGGCTGCAGCCCAGGACACCATTGGCTATCAGTGTGCCAGAGCTCACTCAGGGCTCATGTTGAGCTTCGCACCCACCGGCACCCCCAGTCCTTCTCTCCAGGGCTGCTTTTATCAGTCCTGGCCTAGCTTGTATTGTTGCTGGCATTGCTCCGACCCAGAGAGAGGACCTTGACCTTGGCCTTGTTGAGCTTCATGATCTTGGCCTGGGCCCAGCTCTCCAGCCTGTTCATGTCCCTCTGGCTGGATCCCTTCCCTCCAGTGTGGCAGCCCCACACATCTCGGGGTTGTCAGACACTTGGTGAGGGTGCCCCACTGCCCCTGCCCATGTTGCTGATGATGTTAAACAAGACTGGTTCCAGTACTGACCCCTGAGGGACTCCACTTGCCACTGGTCTCCAATTGGATACAGACCCATTGGCAACCACTCTTTGGGAGCAGCCATCAAACTAGTTCCTTACCCACTGAATTGTCCATCCATCAAACCCGTATTTCAGCATCTTGGAGAGTTGGCAAAATACTTGTTTATGTTTCTCCGGTTTCAAAAGTTAGGCCTTTAGTTTTGTTCCATTGCTTTGCTCCTCCACCCAAACACACCAGTACAAAACCTCACAATTCCAAATAAACAAATACACATCCAGGGGAAAACCCTCAACAAATTAGCTTTTCAGGTTTTTGTCCTAAGAATGGAGGTTTTCAGCCTTGGCACCCTTCTTTCAAGAAGGTGGGTGAAGCAAACAAGTCAATTCTGGTTCAGCCACAAATCTACTAGAAACACAGAGAGTTCAGCTTCTGTGTAACCTGTTGCTATTGTCAGGAGGCACCATTTTGAGACATTCTTTATGCCTTATTTGTTTACAAACCAAATGTTTATATTGCACAACTTTATCTAGAGCTGCAGCTAGTGACGCTCAGCTGCAGGATTACTTCTGTCCAATGGATGATGTGGCAATAGAACAAGTCTCCTGGGTTTTCACCACTAAGGATGATGTATTTATAAATGGCAGTGATATGGTTCAAAGAAAAGGTGTTACAAGAGTGTAAGATTGAACATATGTTCCAAGATGGAAATTGAAAATATGCAGGGAGTTGCAGGAGATTCACTCATTTATAGCAGAGTTTGTTCAGGGTTAAAATTTCCACCTTGCCTTGTTGGTTATAATTTTCTGGTAGGAATTCCTAGTACAGCTGCAAGTTCCTGCCCAGCTCCCCCTCCCAGTAAAAGTGCAGCCAATACCATTCATGTGATTTGAGTAAAAATGAATATCTAACTGCTGTGTTTTCATGCTATTCTGTCAGGACACCCCACATATGAGGTCCCCCTGTGAGAGACTTTGCTGCAGGCCCATGTATATCTGAGGGGTGCAGAACCTGATGCCAGTTCCTATCGTGGAAGATGGAAAGTCAGCACCTCATATGGGTAGGAGGAGCTTGCACTACTCTGCATGCAGGTGAAAGAGGAAACCAGTTTATTCTGAAGATAGGAATAATTACTGGAGAGACTGACTGGGTGGTACTTAATGAAGTTCAAGTCTTTTCATTATTTTGATTCTAAAGTATTTCAGTATTGGAGTGCTTAAGAAGTTATTAATGCTTCTAATAATGGTAGTAAAACAGATCAGCACATTCAGATGATACCTGACTCAAGGTCTGCCTAAGTTCAGGCTACAGAAATTGAATCTATTGGGGCAAATCAGAAATTCTTTGTGACAAAATAGTTTGCATTTGCAAAGGCCATCTAGCCACAAACAAAGGTGTACTCCCTCTCTCCCCCAATAATGTTGTCAGTTTTAATATAGACACTGGGAGGAATGATTGGCTACAGGATATAATTTTGGCCCAAGGTAACAGGCCAGGGTTGAATCCTACTTCATTTTTTTTAACAGTGAGGGTGGTCAAACATTGGAAGAGGTAGCCCAGAAAGGTCATGAGGCCTCCATCCATTACAATATTCAAATTAGACAATGTCCCAAGCAACCTACTTTTCTGATGAACACTTTCCCGATTAATACATCAGTGTTTGCCACTGTTTTAAAAAGCTACACAAGACATTGTCTGCTCTCAACCCAGAGAGTTATGTCTAGTTTATGATTCCTATAG
Source organism: Ceyx cyanopectus (assembly GCA_013401355.1). Lineage (NCBI taxonomy): Eukaryota > Metazoa > Chordata > Aves > Coraciiformes > Alcedinidae > Ceyx > Ceyx cyanopectus. Next base: position 3,959 of record VYZU01057026.1, on the reverse strand, counting down.
ATGAAGACAGACTTACAGAGCCATGATCTGTTAGTCAAAGGTTTCTCCTCCTCACATTATTACAGACAAAACTGCAGAAGTTTGTCTGAAGATGTGCTATGAAAATCATGCTTTGGCCAGCATAACTGCCTGTGCTCTGGGGACTGCTGGGAAAGCTTGAATAAATCTTGGCAGTGCTACAGTTTTGCCTGTGCAAAAGCACTGCAGATGTGAAGGCATTTGCCATCACAACATGCTGATAGACATACTCAGACCCAGTACAGATCTGTCCTGAAATGGAACTGAACACAAGCACAGCTTAGCAAGACAGGAAGAAACCAGACATGTACAGGACAAGTTTTGTGATTCATGGGTGCACATAATCTACTCCAACACTTGCCAAGGATGGTCCTTGCAACATGGGAATCTGTGTGCTGAAGATGATGCAAGCTCATTTTGCAACAGGCTGCTGAGACAGACATGAGAGCAGCAGCTTCCAGATCCACCAAGTAATACTGAAACAGAGTAGCCTGCCCAGAACTAAGCATCCCATTGCCAGTCCTATGAGGTGGTCCAGTAAAATGGAACAAGGGTTTTGTGGGAGGGCAATGAGAGAAGATTAAAATTTCATCAGCAATACTGTTCTCTTTTCAATGTTACTGTGTGTCACTGCAAGAGCAAACCAGGCTGCATTATGCCCTCACAGTACTGCTGTTTCAACTGAGTAGGATCGTGATTTTCATCCCCTTTGATCCAGGGATGAATCATACTAATTTTACTTCAGTCCTAAAGTGTAAATGGAAACATACACAGAGAGGAGAGGTGGCCCAAAGGTGAGGGCACAGGCTCTTGGAAACCAAGGCTATAGACCCTGCTTTCCTACTGAGCTCTGATCGCAAAGGTCATTAAATGGGTGTGGGTGAACACAAGGAAAACAAGACTTCCTCTGCTTTGCCAGAGGGAGGAAATGAAGAGCAAAAGTTGTCAGCTGCTCATACATACAGATAGGTTAAACTGTTAAAGATCCATTGCCAACTTGGTATGTGATCCATCAGTCATAGATGCTGGGGGCCAGACACAATACTCTACTGCTGTGGTTGACACAATGGCACCCTGATCTCACTTGTCTCATTTTGCCATGGAATGTGTAATTGTTACTTTTACAGTAAAAGCACTTTTTTTTTTTTTGAGGCAAACAGAGTTCTGCTTCCCAGCAGCATCTCATATATACAATGAAATACATTTGACAGTAGAGATGGACACTCAGCTGCAATGCTTTCTTTGCACAAGATGTTTTTGTGTAATTACAAGTCCAAAAGAAAATTTTCCAAAATAGCAACACTTCCACATTGGTGTTCTATGGAATTCAAAGCCTCCCTGACTTTTTCCAGAAGATTTTCCCAGTTCAGCGTATTTGGTCAAGAGTTACTCTTCTTACCTTCTATGTTGTTGTAAAGTGATTTTGTTAGTTACTGTGGGTGGGAAGGCTGAAGCTGCTTGCCCTGATAACACCACTGCTTAGACACACAACTTTTGAGGATCCACTCCATCTTTTCCAGCCAATCAGTGGTAAAACAGGGTGAGAAAATAATTTTCTGAGGACAAGAGTGAGAGGAGTCCCTAAAAACTGAAACAAGTGCATTTTACAGTAATTCAAGAACCTTTGTGATTAAGACACCACACACTGATGCATTAGCTGGCTTTGCTCAGCCTTGTTGCTTATGGAAAGACCCAAGGTCAGATGGGCAGTGGGGTGGAGAGCAGATCAGCCCCTCAGGCAGAGGCTTCAGCAGTACTCCCACAAAGACACATGGCACAAGCAGCTGTGCTCAGCGACTAGCAGGGTGTCAAGAGGGGAGCAAAGGCAGATCCCTCCAGCCTCTTCCAGAGGCAGGATCCTGTGACACTTGGCTGCTTCCCTGGCCTATTTGTGAAGAAAATAAGAGTTCTGCTTCCTATGAGAGCTGATGGACCATGATAATGATGTCCATTAAAACACAGCCAGTTTAAACTGATGTTCCCCTGCCCTCATCTCTTGCTTCTGCTGTGCTCTGATTAATGCAAAACCACTGAAACACAGGATACTAAGAAGAATTTAAACACACACATTTATGCTCAATAACTACTGCTAATGTGTGTGAACTTCCACAAGGTTACTGTCCTCTCAGAAGTATTGTGGTAGAATTTATAGCTGGTTCAGGCACAAAAATTCACATTGCCATTTTACATTTGACAGCCCAGTAAACTCAGGAAAGAAAAAAACCCCTTGATCCTGACAAAGAGCTTTTATGAGCCCCACTGCTGCAACTGCATCAACGCGAAATCTTAATTCTGCTGAAATTCCTGCCCTGTTGCCTTCAAAATCAATATGTTGTAGTGAGTTATTTCATTAAGTACTCCTCAAGCTTTGTAAGCTTTGTAAGCTGTTCTTCTTTGAGAATAACCTTTAGATTTACCTGCTGCTGCAAAAGGGACACCCGTGCTTTGTAAGGGGGATATGCCATGTGGGCTCCTTCTGCATAAATACAGATTAAAAATATTCCCCTTGATAAGGAAAAGAAAATTGTCTTCTGGTCCTTAGTGAGACATACCTGTTCCCTTCCCTCCCTCACTTCCAGGCTGACCTGTCTCCCTCAGAGAGACGTGAGGACAACCTTAAGTGACAAAGAGACAAATTTCATTTTGTTATGAACTTCTCTTTCAATTATTTTTCTCCTCTCTATTTCTCCTGGCTGACCCAGACCAGACTGTTACTCTGACAGGGGTCCTCAACCTCCAGATTATAATATGTAAATTATTATCTTTCCTTCCACTTAGACCTGTGTTCAGATACATTGTAATTACATTGAAACATGTGATTTGGATTTATATTAGAATATAGTTACTTACTTTTGTCACCTCCCTTAGTAAAATAAATCTAATTTGACATCACATAATCAAAGTTCACAGACGTAGAGGTCACAGAGTATTTTATGTTCACTGAGGCAGCTGCTGTTAAAAAAAAAAACTTCTGAAAATCTCTAACACTCACTACCTTCCACCTTGACCATTAAATTAATGTTAAATAGGTTATACTGAAACAATGAAAAGAAGGTGTAACACATCAAGTTTTGCACTTCCTCCAAACGATTCACATTGAAGTGTTTCGACTGATATTAATGATCATTGCCTTAAAAATTTACAAAGAAATTATATCCCAAATCCATGGATATATTCTAGTTTTCAATCACAGGAATAAAGCAAAATTTTTAAGTTACTGGATTGTACTACATAAGGAATGACTCCATCCAGAGATATATTTTTTCCCCCCTCTCCTTTCTAATTCCTCTTGGTTTTAAAATAATTCTAAAACCATGATTCAGTAGTCTCATTATTAATAATGATGATATAACAGGTCTCTAGGTAAACAGAGACTGAAAAATACATAGTGAAGGAGAACTGTACATGGTCATAGTAAATTATTTCCGGATTTTCCAGGGAAATTTGGAGAAATGAAACTAAAAAAAATAATAAAATAAATTTTAAAAAAAGAGGCTATTTCTATGATCATGAATCACTTTCAGTCTCAGTATTGTTGAAGTGTAACATAGTAGCTGAAAAGCTGGCATTTCATAAATGCAGGCCTACATAATTGATCCAATTTTACAAATGTATGACACAGAGGGTACACTGCTTGAAATAAAACACAGGTGTTAGCAAGGACCCAAGTAAGACACAATATAGGTTGTTAGAAGTCATGGTAATCTTCCTCAAATATGTGGGGAATTCTGCATTTAAAAGTTCCACTCCCACCCTGTTATAACTCTCCAGCAACTAGCTAATGAAAAGGTCTTATGAAAAATAGGAGTATCTTCACAGATGTCCTCCTAGTTAATTTCAAAGCCTTTAACACTGTCCTGCACAATATTCTGGTCTCCAGGATGATTAAATATGGGTTTGATGGATGGACAATTCATAGAATGATAAGAATGTCAAGGGTT
>VYZU01057025.1:1495-20114 GCA_013401355.1 Ceyx cyanopectus | reverse complement strand
TTTTTATAAGAAGAAAAGGAAAGTGGAATCAAATACTATTTGCATTCCAAAAGCTAAAAGTCCTGTAAAAATTTACTGCCACAGAAGGAAAAGAAGACCAAAGCCTTGGAAATTATGGATCCAAAGAGGTTAAAAAGTGCACGAGTTTGTGGTTTTTTCTACAGTGAAGTACTTTATAACTCAAAAAGTTCCAGCTGACTTTGAGATGGGGTGGTTTACAAAAATATAGGCTCTGTTCCTGCAGTATTCAGAAACAATATCATCAACACCAGGTGTTGCTATGTAATATCTCTAAAATTACAAGCTCAATAGCTTGAATAATGAAACTTCAAATAATTGCATACAAAGCTTTTTTTATCTGTTGTTGTATCACAGCCTTTAAAGATCATGCTTTCTGGTTATTTTTTTTTTGCCAACAGTGAGCCTAGAAGCTTCAAAATGAGAAACTCACATGCTGACATGACATCTGAGGCTGTGCCTTAAAAATCCGGTAATGACTATGAAATTAGTCATGGATTTGCAGGAGTTGTCAGCATAGAACAGGTCTCCTACTTGCTTGAAGTTCATTTCAAGATCTAAATGTGTTCTGTAAGATAATGGGCACAGTTAATGTCAATTCACTGACACACTGCTCACAGCATTATTTCTTACTGTCATGTACAGTTAAATGAGATTTACTATGAATTTAGTAATTGAGATTTAGTAAATGAGATTTATCAATGAAAATGAGATTTTTCATTGTGATTTCTCATTGAACTAACCAGAATATTGGTCCATGTAGCTAAGGCTGCTAGTTTGCATCTTCAGAGATCTTGTAGAAGACTTCACATGTCAGTGACTTTATGAAAAATCAGAGGCAAATTAGTTAATCTCCCTGTACCTACAGTGCCCTGTTTGTAAAACATAAAAGCAGTATTTCCTGCTTTTTTTGGACTGTTGACAGACTGTGGCATGTAAACAACTGTTAGAAAAAATTGAGATACAGAGCTATATGAGAGGTAAGAGGCACAGGAAAACTGGAGAAAAAAATTAATTGCATGGGCTTCAGAAAGTAAACTTGAAAAGGAGTATAACAGTAGCAGAAACAGTCTTGTGTGAGGAAAAAAAAAATATTGGAAAATAGGAGCTCACTTTCCAGAAGGAGTGTGTGAGTCACCCAGAGTTGTGTGTGAGCCCACTCACAGATAGGCACTGGGCTGACTCTAAAAATGGAAATTAATTTTAGTCTGCTCACAAGGACCATGTCCAAAAGTTGAGGAGAAATATTAAGTGTATGTAAGTGGAACCCTGGGAAGATAATAAATTTGAATAAGAAACAGTTTTGTAAGAATAATGGATATGTGCTTGTTTGTCTTACCCAGTATTCTCTGTGAAAACAGGAGGAGGAAGCAATTTTGCATCTTCTGTTGCAGAATTCCCCTGTTTAGCTGTTGTAATTAATATCTCAAGCATGTCAGTTCAAGATATTTGGCTCATCCTCTACATTACCACACCCTTCCAATGAAAAAAATGTGATACAGTGATAACTTGTGAAAAACACTGCAAGAGTCTGTAAACCTTTGATATTTTGTTGAGATTTTAGTTTAAATTTTTCAGCTGCCAAAGTTTAAGAGCTGCTACTGAAGCAAAACAGGTATAGAATCATAGAATCATAGAAAGTCATAGTCTGGGTTGAAAAGGACCTCTAGAGGTCATCTACTTCTATACCCCCTGCTGAGAGCATGGATATCTTCAATTAGAGTAGGTTCTCAGAGAGAGCCTCGTCAAGCCCCACCTTGAATGTCACCTGGGATGAGGCCACAACCACCTTCCTGGGCAACCTCTTCCAGTACTCCACTACTCTCATGGGTAAGAGCTTCTTCCTTATTTCTAATCGAAATCCACTCTTTTCCAATTTAAAACCATTGTTCCTTGTCCTTTCACTAGAGGCCTTTGTAAACAGGTCCTCTCCAGTCTTTTTCTAAGCTCCCTTCAGGTACTGGAAGGTAACTATACAGTCTCCTCAGAGCTTTCTCTTCTCCAGGGTGAACAATCCCATCTCCCTCAGCCTGTCCTCATAGGAGGGGTGTTCCAGCCACCTGATCATTTTCATGGCCCTCCTTTGGACCTGCTCCATCAGGTCTATGTCCTTCCTGTGCTGAGGGCTCCACAACTGGACACAGTACTCCAGGTGAGATCTGACCAGAGCAGAGTAGTGCGGCAGAATCACCTCTCTCGATCTGCTGGCCACACTTCTCCTGATGCAGCCCAGGATGCTATTGGCCTTCTGGGTTGCAAGCACACACTAGCTGCTCATGTCCAGCTTCTCATCTATCAGCACTCAGTTCTTTTCTACAGGGCTGCTCTCTATCACTCATCCCCAATCCTGTTGATAGTGGGGATTATTCCGACCCAGGTGCAGGACCCTGCACTTGCTCTTGTTGAACCTCATGAGGTTCCCCTGGGCCCATCTCTCCAATCAGTCCAGGTCCCTCTGGATGACATCCCATCCCCCTCGTGTATCAACAGCACCACTCATCTTGGTGTCGTTTGTGAACTTGATGATGGTGCCTTGATCCCCAGTCTATATCATTGATAAAAATGTTAAACAACACAGGCCTCAACATGGTCCACGAGGGATACCACTTGTCTCTGGTATTTTATTATACCACTGGTCATCTGGACATTGAGCCATTGATTACTACCCTCTGGATGTGGTCATCCAGCCAGTTCCTTATCCACTGAATGTTCCACCCATCAAATCCATATTTCTCCAACTTGGTGAGTAGGATGTTGTGGGGGAAGGTGTCAAAGGCCTTGCAGAAGTCCAGCTAGATCACATCAGACATAGTTTGTCCCTTATCCACTGATCCAGTCAATGGATAATTAATTCATAACGTAATTGGTAACAGTATAACACAGGAATGGGATAAGCTCTTTGTAAGTCATCACTACAATGAGTTTCTAGAAGGAAACAGTCATATATTCACTCCACCTGTGCCCACAATTCCTGCAGAAGTAGCGGCTGTTCAGCTTTGATGTGGAAAGCTCAAAATGTTTTATGTGCAAGCATCTCATCAGTTTGATTTCTGCCTGACTAGACAAAATGGAATAAGTGGTGTTATGTATTGTTTCTTTTTTGAGACTTCTCCTCACATTGCACGAAAAGGTTCATGTGAATGCCAAAGACAGCGAAGTCATAGCACACTGGTTCCAAGGTGGCCTCATTGCACCCCAGTGCTCATGGCAATAAGTTTTTCATACAGGTCAAAGACTGGATGAGTCTGAAGGCTGAATAATCTGCCTATTGCCCTACTAGTTGTTAATGAGGATGTTCATAGTCCTCAGAGTTATATTCCTCCTGCTATTGTATATTTTAATTTTATCTCAAGTCAGATATATAAGTAGGGGTTATGTATGCATAAGTACCTTCAACTTTGAGGAACATGCTTTTGTTATCACAACCCATGTAGAACTGAGTGAACTTCACCTAGGCAGTCCAGAATATTGTATTCCTTATATCTTTTATCCCAGTTTCTTTCACAGCTACTGAAGGTACACACAGGCACACATACATGAAAATGCAAATCCTGTCTAAAGCACTTAATAAAGCTGCTACTTCTTGCTTTCCATACTGCACAAGTTTCCAGAAATAAATCTGGGCTTATAAGATAGGAAAAAAACAAACAAACAACCAAACACACACACACACACACACACATACACACAAACAAAAAAACCCAACAAAACAAACAAACAAAAAAACCCACAACTTAGGAACAACTGTTAAGTGAAAAAGTAAAAAGTAGTGAAAAATCATGGTTGCTACAGACCTGATGTCAAAAAAGAGGGCCAACCTTGAGGAAGACACAGATGGCTTCTGATTGAAAATGGTAGGGTATTCTCCCTAGGGACATCAGCCCCAGAATTGTGTTAACTCTTTCGTGCTCTGAGGCATTTTCATGTTAATAGTTTTCTTCTGTCTAGATGTGTGTTTTTCAAATTAAGTACTGTTAAAACTATAGAGCTTAAAATAGTGCTTCAGACACCCTCCTTTGTTTCCACCTCCATTTCATATAATCTACCATAAGTGTACAGTGCTGATAATCAGTTCTGCTTCTCACAAACAGATGAAAACATTTAATTTAAACATCTGACAGAGGTTAATGAGAACTGAACTAATCACCAATTTAGGAAGTGGAAGGGGCAATTTTCAGGACATGTAGTAATGCATATTTGTTCATTCACTCTTCCCTAAAATGGTGAAGGGCTTACGTTTGTAGTATCAGGGTTTGGAGATTACATACTTGAATATGTATACTGAAAAAAAAGTGAGACAATGCAATCCTGTACTCACCAATCTCCAGAATCAATTTTGCAAATTAGCTTAAAGGACTAGGGACTTAATCTGCAGCATTAAGATTTTGTTGAGAAGAATCTCTGTCTTACTGGTAAAACAAAATGTTGGGCACAGTAAGCACCATCCACATGGACTACAACATCCCTTGAGGTTTCAGCCATGACTTCCGCTGCAGGTATAAGACTTTTATTACTCTGAATACTTGCATTCATGAAAAAGAGAGTGAGGAGATGAACAGAGCCTGAATCTTTGCACCTTTCAGACAATGTTATCTTGTTTAGGGCATATTTTCCTTCATATTATAAGGTTTATTTTTGAGTATACATGCATGAGTATACATATTTTTGAGTATACATGGACACATTATTCCAGATGTCTATCTAATCTATTCCAAAGATTATGGAGAGTGGCCTGGCAATGAACTCTGCCATCTCTCTCATCACTCATGGGTGTATCCCATCAGGGCCCATAGACCTGTGGATGTCCAGTTTGATCAACTGGTCTCTAACCCAAGCCTCTTCAACTGAGGAAAAAACTTCCTCCAGAATTCCTCTGTGGTCTTGGAGGCCTGGGACTCCTGGTAGCTGGCCTTAGAAGTAAAGACCGAGGTGAAGGTGACATTCAGTAACTCAGCCTTCTCTCTGTCCTCAGTCACCAGGGCACCCGCTTCATCCAGTAGCGGGCCCACATTGCCTCTAGACTTCCTTTTGCCTCCAACATACTTGTAGTAGCTTTTCTTATTGTCCTTGACCTCCCTCGACAGCTTAATTTAAAGGGAGGCCTTAGCTTTCCTTGTTGCATCCCTGCATCCTTTGACAACCTCCCTGTATTCTTCCTAAGTGGCCTTTCCCTACTTCCATGTTTTATGTATTTCCTTCTGCTTATGTTTGTCCAGTAGCTCCCTGCTCAACCATGCAGGTCTCCTAACTCTCTGAATATTAGGCAGCTTGCTTGGGTCCCCTTGCCCTCCAGGGCCCTGTCCCATGAGACTTTTCCAAGCAGTTCCCTGAGAAGGCCAAGGTTGGCCTTTCTGAAGTCCAGGGTACCAGTCCTGCTTGTGGCCCTGTGCCTGCTGCCTGTAATTCTGAACTCCACCATCACGTTGTCACTACAGTCAAGGGTGCCTCCTACCTTCACACCCTCAACCAGTCCCTCTTTGTTGGTCAGTACAAGGTCCAGCATCACTCCTCTCCTTGTTGGCTCCTCCAACACCTGCATTAGGAAGTTATCAATTGTCTGGAGGAACCTACTGGACTGCGTGTGCCTGGCTGTGCAACTTTCCCAACAAATGTAAAGGTAATTAAAGTCCCCCATGACAACCAGAACTTGTGATTGCGAGGCTACCCCCAGCTGTTTGTAGAATGCCTCATCAGCTTCCTCATCCTAATCGGGTGGCCTGTAGTAAACACCAACTACAATGTCTGCCATATTAGTCTCCCCCTTAATCCTTACCCACAAGCTTTTAACCTGCTCCTCATTGCCCCCTAGAGAGAGCTCAATACATTCCAATTGCTGTTTCACATGGAGATTAACTCCACCACCTCGCCTTGCCCACCTGTTCTTCCTAGAACAGAAATAGCCATCCATGAGTTTTCCAGTCATGTGAACTGTCCCACCATGTCTCAGTGATTGCAATGAGATCATGGTCCTGAGATCACACACAGATGTCTAGTTCATCCTGTTTTTTCCCCATGCTGTGCGCATTTGTGCACACAGCACATTTGAACACAGCAGGTAACATAATTTGTTAACATTTTCATGAAAATCATAACATCTTCAACTCACTACAAGAAAGACATGTAGGTGATGGAATGCCTCAAAAATAAGAGCAGTGAAGCTGATGAAGGGTCTAGAGAACATGTCATGTGCAGAACAGCTGAGGGAAACTGAGTTGTTTAGTCTGGAGAAAGACTGCTTGAGGGATGACCTTATCACTCTCCACAACTACCTTAAAGATTGCAAGAAGGTGAGTGTCAGTCTATTCTACCAGGTAACACTTAATACAATCAAAGAGCACTTGGGTTTGGAAGGGACCTTAAAAGATCATCTAGTCCAGCCTCTCCTGCAGTGTGCAGGGACATCTTTAATTAGATCAGGTTGATCAGAGACCCATCCAACCTAGGACTGACACTTCTAGGGTTGGGGCATCTACCATCTCTCTCGGCAACCTCTTCCAGTGCCCCATCACCCTCGCTGTAAAAAGTTCTTCCTTATATCTAGTCTAAACGTACTCTCTTTTAGTTTAAACCCATTTCCCCTTGCCCTGTCACAACTGACCCTGCTAAAAAGATTGTCGACATCTTTCTTATAGCCACCATTTAAGTAGAGAAAGGATGCAGTTACATCTCACTTGAGCCTTCTCTTCTCCAGCCTGAACACAATCAACTCTCTCAGCTTTTCTTCACAGGAAACATGTTCCCTCTGATCATTTTCATTGCCTTCCTCTGGACCTGCTCCAACAGGTGCGTGGTTTTTGGGTTTTTTTTGGGGACTGCAGAGCTCTATGCAGTACTCCAGGTGAGGTCTCACCAGAGCAGAACAGAGTCACTAGGCTGGTCAGACAAGACTTGTCCTTGGTGATGTGATGTTGGCTGTCTCAAAATAACTCCCTGTCCCCCATGTGCCCTAGCATAGCTTCTAGGAAGAATTTTTTTTTGTTATCTTCCCAGGTACAGTGGTGAAGCTGACAGGTCAGTAGTTCCCAGGGTCCTGGTTTCTATCCTTTTTAAAGATGGGTGCAATGTTTCCCTTATTGCAGTCACCAGGGACTTGACCTGACTGTCATCACTTTTCAAATGTCATGGAGAGTGGCATAGCAACTACATCAACCCTCTGGACTCTGGGATGCATCTCATCAGGTCCCATAGACTTACCCCTGTTTAGATTCCTCAAGGGGTCCTGAACCTGATTTTCTCCTGCAGTGGGAGTGACTTCGCTCTCCCTGCCTCATCAACTCAAGAGGTATGAGGAGAGTTTGCCAGTGAAGACTGAGGCAAAACAACTGTTGAGTTCCTCAGCCTTCCCCTTATCTGTTGTTACCACCTTTCCAGTCTTGCTCATCAGCAGGGTACACTTTCTCTGACCTTCCTTTTCTGGCTGACATACTTGTAGAACCCCTAACATTCAATGATTCCTTCTTGCCCGTTATTTGAACCAGGTCTCAACTCAGCCATGCCAATCTGTTGCCTTCTTTGCCTGATTTCTTACACTTGAAGATTCAGAGCTTTTGTGCTCTATGTTAAATGTCCCTAAAGATCTGCCAGCTCTCAAGGTGTTTTCCCTTGTCTCTAAGGGCTGTTTCCCAGGGGTCCTGTTGAGTAACTCCTTGAATAGCCAGAATTTTGCTGTTCTAAAATTAAAGTCTTAATTTTTCACCTGAGCTATATCCCTCAGGACTATAAATTCCACCAGTTCATGACCAATGCAGCCCAGGCTGCCTCTCATCTCAATGTCACCAGTCAGCTTACTTAAACTGTTGTACTGGTAGAATCAGATACAGTACCATATCCCCTCTGGTAGGGCTGTCTATTACCTATCTTAATAATTTATCCCCAGTGCATTCCAGGAGTCTCCTGCATTGCCTACTTTTTTAGCAGATGTCAGGGTGGTTGAAATCCCTCATCAGGACATGGGCCTGCAAGCAGGAAGCCTCCTTTAGCTGGAGTAAGAAGGTTCCATTACTAGGCTCCCCTTGCCTACCACTTTAAGCCATCTTTTCTTTCTAGCAGACATGGTGGTTACATTGAGGGTAGGTCATAATACAGTGGGATAGAGTCAGAGGAAATCACCTCAAGTTGTGCTAGGGGAGGTTTAGATTGTATATTAAGAAAAAAATTATTCACTGGAAGGGTTGTCAATCATTGTAACAGTCTGCCCAGGGAAGTGGTGAAGTCACCATGACTGAAGGTATTTAAAAGACATTAAGATGTGATAGCAAGGGACAGGGTTTAGTGATGGACTTGACAGTGTTAACGGTTGGACTTGATGATCTTAAGGGACTTTTCAAACCTGAATTATTCTATACTATGATTAACTTCCTTCTCTTGCCTTCATTCTCCATGAAAAATTGCCATTATCTTCAATGGGAGGTCCATGAATAGAAAAAAGGCAGGATACATAGAATCCAAGTATATTTCAGGTATTTCAGCTTAGTTGATTTAGTTACCTATTGAGACTCCTGTATTGATAAGAAGAATCTCCAGAACATCCTTATAAAAGCCGTACCTTTTCCAAAGTTTAATAAGAAATGTCCAAAGGAATTCCAAAATGGGCTTATATGCAATATCTCCAGTTTAAGAGAAAGGTGGAGCTAAGAGAAAGTGAAAAAAAAAAAAAAAGACAAGCATATGGTTATGAAAATGTCCCTCTCAGTTGTTTCATTCACTGTAAGCCATATAATCATAATTGCAGAAGTTTGGGTTTTACAAATAAAGTCATTTCACTTACTCAGTATTACAAACCTTGCTGTTTAGCATAGAAGTTAGGCCTTGAGAATTTTGTGTGCAGGAATTCCAGTTCACTCTAAGTACTTCTCCTGTGGTATTAGTCTTCTTGGAAAAAAAAGGAAGAAGAGTACAGGAGAAAACAGACAGCAGCATCCAGGAGATGTATGGAAAAAATAATTTTCTGCAACTCTCAGGTGTCTGTTGACACTGTTGGTGAAGCCAGGGATTTAGTTGCTTTTTGTGGTAGTAGTCCTGTTATTTGTATAAGATACACTAGACTTTTAATAAATTTATACATTTAACTTCTTGAGTTTTCAAGGGCAATATAGGACATTGTAAATTCTATCATGGTGTCATCCTACAGTGGGTTCTGACATCTGAGACTGAGTGTGGTACAACATGGTCCATTCTTCCCTTTTCCTCCAGGAAGTGGTATATGAAGATTGAGGAGATTTGGACATATAAAGCATTCAATGGTGGTAGAGGAGTCTTAATACTAATTTTAGGCTTTTTTTCACCCCTGCTACATTCAGTCTAACTAGCTAGTTTTCCATTATGGCCCCTTCCCACTGAGCCTTTTCAGTCCTTTTGGACTTGTTACCTTGTCTGCCAAGTCTGAATATCCCCAACCAGGCTACTGCTGGCCTGTGCAAGCTGAAATCTGTTTCTCCCATTGTTCATAATTTCTTTCATTGCTAGTTCCAAATTTCTTTCTTAATTTCTGAAACTCAGCTCTGTCTAGTTTATCTCTTCTATTTGGGCCTTCACATGCCTTCACCACTTATGTTCCTGTCAAATCTTATGGAAAGATTTATTATGTTAACATATTATGTTTTAGTCAAATCTTCTCTTCTCCTGCCTGAATTAACATCTGTAACTCTTTTATCCCCCTCAGTTCCTTCCCTCTTGCATACTCTCCATCTGCTTGTCCGTCTTTTTCTCCAGGCTGCTTTTCATTTCTACTAATGAGCAGTTCTCTTAAATGCTCTGTTGTATAGTCCTTTTTCCTTTCTGTCCTCAGTATTCATGCCCTTGTCTGAGTTTCCCTTTTCTCTACCAGCTTCTGACTTCAGTCACTTTTCAGGCTCATTGCTAGCATATTGTTCTATACATTTAACATGCAGATACCTTACTTCTTCACCATCTGTTTACAGAGGTAGGACAGTCAACAGGTTAAGCAAGACAGGGCTTTCCATGTGCCCATCTGTGTGTAGCATGCACTGCAGCACCATAATGTTTTGACTGCAAGAAGCATCCATCTTAGCCCCATGTGAGAGAATTCCTACTACACTGAGAAAGAGTTCTTGAAGTTTCTGCATCAGAAAATATAACAGACAGATGGATAAAACAAAACAAAACAAACCACCAACCCCCCATCCAAAAAAACCCAATCAACCAAACAAAAAACTCAACAAACAAAACAAGAAAACCCCCCAACCAACCAACAACAAAAAGACAGGGAGATTTCAGGTAATGTAGGGGCATAGGCATACAAACTGGATAAATCCTGGACAGAGTGAGGGCAGTACTTTAAAATACCTGTCAAATTAATACTTAAAAGGCAAGAGTTCCTGGCTTTCCAGAGATATGTGGCTCTTTGCCTTCCTGTGCAAAATCCTTTCTCCCATAAGCTTACTTTCTTTCTATTGTAGGATAGAGTAGTTTTTACATTTTGCCCCAAGTTTCTAAAAATACTGTTAGAACATTCTTGCTTTACGGTTTGTGAGCAGAGTGAGTCTCCTTTACTGCTGAAAAATCATCTAAATATGTTCAGAGAACATTGTTCTGTAGAGAATACAAGGTTTTAGTGAAACATACATTGTCTCTAGAGGATTTCAGCATTTTGTGATTGGTGCCTTTTATGTCATACATCATGTATTGACACAGGTTAAGTTTCCCTCCTGTCTTGAGCAGTGCACACCCAGGAGGAGAGCTACTGACCTAGCAATAAGTGTGAACACCTCATAACAAGTGGTGGAGCAGAGCTCCTGGAGGACTGCGAGCTGAAGGCAGAGCACTCCCCTCAGCTGTGACATTCTGCCTCTCCTCCTCCTCCTTCTACTCCTCCTCGCTCTCTCTTCCCCTCTATTTTGCACTGTTACATTTTCCATAGACCCCTCGGCTTTGTTGTTCTGCGTTTCTGACTAGCAGGAGAGGGACTGGCTTCTCGCCGGCTCAGGGAGCGATTCCCCGCAACTCACTCCAACCCACCCACGCCTGGCTCAGGAAATGTGAGAAGGGCTGATGGAGGCGGAGAAGCAAGGCTGAAGGTTCGCACCAGCGCTGGGAGTGACAGCAGGCAGCCGAGCGCTTTGTAGCTTTTGCCGTGTCTGAGCCTGAGTCTGTCACGAACCCGACTATGGAGGGCTACAGCTGGACAACTGCTGGCACCCTGCTTCTGGCTTCTCTTATCATGGTAAATGCCATTTCTTTCCTGCAAATATTTACTGTTAGCTGCTGATAATGTATCCATGTTTCTATATGCGGGTGGGTAGGTTTTTAATTGTTAAGGTTGCATTTAGATGTTTATTTCGAATAAATAATGTAAATCTTATCTTCTCTGAAGTATTGCTGGCTTGAAACCTTGATAGTGTGATTTGCTGAAGGTAGAAACAAGAAGCTGATATTGGCATCAGTTTTATAAACTTGCAGAGCAATGACCTGTGAATGGTGATTTAAATGCATGGGATTTAGAGAAGAGCTGTTTCTCCCCTCTTTAAATCAAACTATATCACACTCTGAAGTTCCTGGAATTTTCTTCCTTCCTAAAACTAAAATAGAAAAGAAAAAATATTTTAGAGCTGTGCACATGCAGAGAAACCAGGTGCAGCACGTACTGAACTTTTTCCTGCAGGCGGCTTAAATGAGGTCTTATTACTGCTGTAACTCATTACAAAGGCAAGTTTATACCAATTTTCAGAAGATATGTGGTATCTGGTATATTTCAGGGTTGTATAGCTGATAGTTATGATTTTCTTGCATACTTCTCCTGATTGTTCTGATAGGATACTTTACAGCTTAGTGCTGTAGCTCTGCTATTTGATCAAGAATAAGTGTAAAATCTGCATTAAGTATATGCATATGCACACACTTTTGATACCATAGTCATCTTGGTGTATATATATATATGTTGTCTTTTTCTGAAGATCTGACTGCATGTAGTCATAAAGAAAGATACAAACTTTATAGCATCTTGCATTTTCTTATTTATCTGTATAAAACAATATATGGTAATATTTTTTTTAGTAGCTTCATGGTGTCCCTAACACTAGGATAATTTTCTTCAAAATGCTTATTAAAAATTATTGTATGATTTTTTTTTAAATCTTTTTGGATACAGACCTATTAAACACTTATTAATTACTAGAAATAATAATTCAGTCAACTGATCTAAAACTCATTTTGTTTAATGTCTGTTTTCCATTTAAAATACTGGTCACACAAAATGGCAAAAAGTCAGCATAGATTCAATTTCAATTTTGAAAATTAGAAGTTTCTTTTATGAAAATGAGCCAAATTTAGCTAGTACTAATCTGGGGAAGATCAACAGGACACTTGACTCACCAGGAGTGTATAACGACTGTATGGTTTAGCCCCATGTTAAGCTTGTACTCATAACATTTGTACTTCACTTTGCTGTTTGTGAATTAAGCTTTCAGTCCCTAATTCATGAAAATAAATAGTGCATTCTGCTGCCAACTATTATGCATTATATTCCATGCTATACTTGTTTATATTTGCATGACTTACTCTAACTCAAGAGTTTTCTACCTGCCTCCCACCAAATCTCTTTGGCCCTTAAGATACCCGTCTCCCACTAAATCTTTTTGTCCCTTAAGAGTAGTGGTGCTAAGTAAACTTAACTTTCTATGTTGATTTTGCTCCTTCCATACTGAGAAAAATCTCACACTTGCTTTCAACAGATAATCATGCAAGAATTGCACATAGCTTGGATAGAGATATAAGTTGTAGGTTACCTCAGTGTAACTGTTACTACTGTAGTTTATTGCAGCATGAGTTCACACAGGCCACGGTGGAAAGCTCACTGATGTTTCTGAGAAAAAAACCACAACAGTATGGTATCAGGCCTGTGACCTGGTAATTAGCTTCAGAAGTATTAGACTTTAGTCAGGTAGGTGGAATGAATTAAAAACTATGACAATCAGCACTTGGATTTACATGTCTTGCCTAGTATATCTCTAAACCTTGTGTCTTGCCCACAGTGAGTGACACAAGCAGTACCTAGTCATATAGCACTATAGTAACTTCAACAGAAGTCCACAGTTACAGGCACTAAGGCTAGGTAACAAATGCTTACAGGATTACTCATGCAATAATTTATCATATTCCTATACTTTCAAAAAAAAAGAATAAAGTCTGAAAATTTGTGCAAAGCAAAGAAGAACCTAAAGTCTTTGTCATCATTGCCTCAGTAAGGAGGCTGCATAGCCCAAACACATGCATAGCCTATGTGCACATGATGCTAATGGGATATGATACCCCATAGGCAGTATCAGTGATAACATCTCCCATTCCACTTTTTAGCTAGCAGATAGAGTTTACATCAAAACAGACTACCTGTAGTGGTGTAGTAGTGAGTATAGCTCACTACTCCATCAGGGATCTTTGCTTTTGTCAGAAGAAAGTGTATTGATTGTTGTTTGAGTGGTACTTGAATAAAGTCCAGGGGGTAATGGTTTTTTTTGTTAGCTTCCCTAGAACTTGCTCCATACTCAGACATCCAGTTTCCCTGGAATAAATGAGATATAGGTACTTGTATAGATAATTTGAAAATATGAACCATAACACCAGATGTCTGTCTTGAAAAAGTCATAGCAGACTGAAAGTAACTTGAAAAGAGAGTTTCTCTCTTTCCAGACTAATACCAGGTATTTGGAGAATTTTGTTTATTGCTCTGGGAACTTTTGGATGCTAAGGAAATATTAGCACATAACATTTAAGATAAATAAAAGAAAGCAGGCATTCTGCTCCAAAGATTTCCCTCTCTATAGTTTAAAAATAAAAGTCTAACACAAGCAAATCACAGTTGCCTAACTCAAAGGAAATGTGTCCAAAACCATAACCAGCCATGTGTTCATCAGAACTTGAAGTCAAATCACGTCATGTCAGAAGGGACTTAATCACATTTGCATTTGTTTGTTTGCATCTTTTCAGCAGCTTTTCTTAGCTCTCTTTGTTGCTATTGTGGTATTTACAGAAGTAATACTAGGAACTGTAATAAAGTACATATGTTTTTCTGCAGGATTTCTTTCTTTTGCTGTGCTAATTTACACATGGAAAATAATCAAATACAATATACATTCCTTCCAGGCTTTTTGGCATTATGTTCCCCTATTATCTAACTGGTTCTGTCTTGGATGGCCACAAGTACAATTAGCCAGTGGAATGAATATATTGTTTCTTGTCTACATCTGAATGTACAAAGCCTAACCATTTTTCTGTTAGTCTGTAGATCTGTCTACCTATTGTTGTACCTTTGCTCTTCTGCTTTTACAAGTACAGCTATACAGAAAGGGATATTCCTGGTAGACGGTCCAAAGTGCACACATAGATTTTCAGGCATTATGTGTAAGTGTAGAATGTGTTATGTAAGGATGCACTGAAATACAAAGTTCAGTTATACAAAGCTGAGATTTATTCCTGTGAGAGAGTGAGAAGTTTCTCTTGGTGGTTTGTGGCCAGTGCTGCTGCATTCTGAATGTCTCATGTCTATGAAACAGAATAGTTTATTATGTGAAGGTCTTGATGCTACTAAGTATGTATACTCATCACTTTCTTCTTATATTATGCTAGAATTTTGTGTTTGGACTTTATTGACCCTTCAGATTAATATTTTTTTTAAGTACAAGTGCAAAGGTTTGCAGGAGTTGAACTAAGGTTCTGTCAAGAAATTTTATTCTTTTGGTCTTTAGTGAATGGGAGTCTGTATTTAATGCAGGCTGTTGAAATATTGATTCATAGATTCATAGATTCATAGATATTAGGGGTTGGAAGGGACCTAGAAGATCATCTAGTCCAACCCCCCTGCCTGAGCACGATCACCTAGACCAAGTCGCCCAGGAACAGATCCAGGCGGGTCTTAAGTGTCTCCAGAGATGGAGACTCCACAACCCCCCTGGGCAGCCTGTTCCAGAGCTCTGGCACCCTCACTGAGAAAAAGTTCTTCCTTGTGTTAAGCCTAAACCTCTTGTGCTCCAACTTGCACCCATTGCCCCTCGTCCTGTCATTGGACGACATTGAGAAAAGTCTGGCTCCATCCTCTCTACACTCACCCTTAACATATTTATAAACATTAATGAGGTCTCCCCTCAGTCTCCTCTTCTCCAGGCTAAAGAGCCCCAACTCTCTCAGCCTCTCCTCATAAGGGAGATGCTCCACTCCCCTAATCATCTTGGTGGCCCTGCGTTGGACTCTCTCCAGCAAATCTCTATCTTTTTTGAACTGGGGTGTCCAAAACTGGACACAGTACTCAAGGTGGGGTCTCACCAGTGCAGAGTAGAGGGGGAGGAGAACCTCTCTTGACCTACTGGCCACACTTCTCTTAATGCATCCCAGGATGCCATTGGCCTTCTTGGCCACGAGGGCACATTGTTGGCTCATGGTCATCCCCCTGTCCACCAGGACCCCCAGGTCTCTTTCTCCAGAGCTGCTCTCTAGTACATCAGCCCCCAGCCTGTACTGATACATGGAGTTGTTGTGCCCCAGATGCAGCACCTTACACTTGCTCTTATTAAATTGCATTAAATTTCTCCCTGCCCAGCTCTCCAGTCTGTCCAGGTCTCTCTGGATGGCACAGCCTGCTGCTCTGTCAGCCACTCCTCCTCCCAGTTTGGTGTCATCAGCAAACTTGCTGAGGGGGCTCTCTACCCCCTCGTCCAGGTCATTGATGAAAATATTGAATAATACTGGACCCAGTACTGACCCTTGGGGGACTCCACTAGTCACAGGCCTCCAGCCAGACTCTGCTCCACTGACCACAACTCTCTGAGATCTGTATTGGTCCATTTCACCAGTATTGGTTAAGTTAGATGTGTTTTGCTTCAATGGCTTTTGCTAGATTCTTAGATTCTGTAATGAATTATAAAAGAAACAATGAAAATGAGCACTATGGAGAATCTGAATGTTGGAATATGATCACCTGAAGTCATGGATCTATCAGCTGGTCAAACTGATATGTTCAGAAGGTTCATGAATCTATGTAAAGCCCAAGTAGTCCACAGCACAGAAAAAAAATAAATCTTTACAAGAGGGCTGTCAATCACTGAATGACTGAATTTTCACTGAAAGAGTGGAACATCTCTCTTGTGAGGAAATGCTGAGGGAGTTGGGTCTCTTTAGCTTGGAGGAGATTGAGGGCTGACCTCATTGATATTTATAAATATTTAAAGGGTTAGTGTCAGGATAATGGATCCAGGCTCTTCTCAGTGTAATCCTCATCCAGTGATAAGACTAGGGGCAACGGGTGCAAGCTGCAACACAGGAGGTTCCATTGGGTGTGAGAAAATAACTTTTTCATGGTGAGGGTGATAGACACTGACTGGAACAGGCTGCCCAAGAAGGTTGTGGAGTCTCCTTCTTTGGAGACACTCAAAACTCACTTGGTTTTGAATTCTGCCTGGACATATTCCTGTGTGACCTGGCCTGGCAGGGGGATTGGACTATATGCTCTTTACCAGTCCCTTCCAATCCCTACCATTCTGTGAATCTGTGAAACAAACAAAAACTCAATACCTTATAGCTGTAGTGTTAGCCATCCAACCTCATGGTTTCTATTACAGTGTTGTGTTAAAATCTGCAGACAGCACTGCCATTTCTATTGCTTTTCACAGCTTCTAAGAAAACACAGAGCTGTATTGGCAACAATTATTTGGAAAAAAAAGGTAAATTGCAGTCTGTTGCTGACAAGGCATATGTTCTCTTGTATGAGGAAGGAGAGCAGAATAACAAGATCATCCTTAGAAAAAAAAAAAAAAGAAAAAAACACACACAAAAAAACAAACAAACAAAAAAAGAAAAAACAGAAAGCTAAAGGTAGTGCAAAAAAAGTGAAAACCCATCAACTACTAGTTGCTATCATAACAGGATGGGGAGTAAGAAAAGGAGAAAGAAATTACATGTTCCAGCTCAATCCAAGGACAGTTATGTAATGTCTTCTCCTATGGTGGACAGCAACAAATCAAAATCTGGTGCAGATTGTTGACTTCTATCAGAATATCATACTGTAGTATGATCTCTAGCCTCTTCCTAACTGATGTATAGGAATGAATAACTTTTGCTTTTGACATCCCTATCAGCCTTTGGATAGTAGACTTGCCGTAAACGATGGCTAATCAGTTGTGGATATTCAGAGTCTTTCAATATCCCTTATCACTTAAATATATGTCAAGCAAAATGGAGAAAGTAAGCAAGTGATACACATTTCACAGAGTGATGGGAAATCTCTAGATCCTTAACCCTGTATAATGTTGTAATAGTCAATGCTTAGTGCCTGATCATTTAGATCTCTTTGTCTTAGGGAAAGGAAAACATTTCATCACAGGTCTGAGATTTGCTATCATGCACACTAAGTCGCACTGTATAAATTCAGACCTATATTTTTAATAGACAATTTTTTCCTTATGCAAAAAAGGTCAAAGAGAGAGGGCTGTCTATTAGGGATTTTATATAATAGATGTAAAGGTTGGTATTGTGGTTTTAAAGATGACACTCTCAAATGCTTCCTTTGTCTTTCAAGATAATTGTACACAGTATCTTATCTGTGTCTGTTGAAGGCTTTCCCACAATTATATACAGTCATTAGCCTTTTAAGTTTTTGCCCTTTTTGGAAGTGACAAATACTGTTCTCGGAGTATGAACTCTTAGTAAAAAGGTAATGGTTCATAAACATAGTATTAGCTGAAATTTGTGAGTAAGCTTCTCATCTGGAGCAGTGCTGGAATGGCTGCAGAGAAGGGCAACAAAGCTGGTGAAGGGGATGGAAAGCATGGCCTATGAAGAGTGGCTGAGGGAACTGGGTTTGTTTAGTCTAGAGGAAACTGAGAGGAGACCTTATTGCCCTCTACAACTACCTAAAAGGAGGTTGTAGTGAGGCTGGTGTTGGTCTCTTGTCTCAAATTAGTAATGATAGGATGAGGGGAAATGGCCTCAAGTTGTGTCAGGGGAGGTTTAGATTGGATATGAGGAAGAAATTCTTCACTGAGAGGGTAGTTAGGTGCTGGAACAGGCTGCCCAGGTAGGTGGTGGAGTCACCATCCCTAGAGGCGTTTAAAGAACAAATAGATGCATCACTTGAGGTTATGGTGTAGTGGTTAGAGATGCTAAGACAAAGGTTGGACTTGATGTCCCTGGAGGTCCTTTTCAACCATATTGATTCTGTGATCTGTATAAACTGCTTTGTCTCTTAACTGCAGTAGAGTTATATTGAATTCCACCTGCTTAGACTTTATATTAAAGTCTTACTTTAATAACCATTTTTATTTTAATCTTTTACATGTGATATGCACAGGAGCAAGTAAAATGCCTCCAAAAATCATTAATTGGTCATTAATATCTTCTTGTGAAATCTCTGTGTGGCCAGTTTATCTTATTTTCAACAAGACACTTTTGTTTGGTGTTGTACGTTCATTGTGGCTTGTTGACTGTCCACATTGAAGCCTACTGCAGTCTACCTTCTCTCTGATTCACCAACAGTGAGATGTTACCATTGCTAATTCTGGCTGCATTTTCAATTGTTTGTTGTTTTGTTTTCTTTTTTTTCCCTCCCTTTAAGTACTCTGATTAAAATTTAATTTGACATAGGAGCACTTTTTTTTTT
>VYZU01057023.1:5643-45819 GCA_013401355.1 Ceyx cyanopectus | reverse complement strand
AGCCAGCTGTTCAAGAACTGTTCATACCAGCCACTAATTCCAGTATCTGTCACCTTACAGAAAGACTTGATAGCATCTCATATCTTGAGAAACTGTCTTTTCAAGGGGTTAAGGGGGAAATCTCTCTTCCAGGACCAAACATCTAAGCAGACTGACTGTGACAAGCCATCCCTACCTGCAAACTCAGGTGTTTGACTGCTAGGTGACCATGGGCTATTCATAGAACCTCCCCAAAACTCTGTGTGAGGCAATCTCTGAAATGCCAAGGCTTATAGTTTGGGATAATTTACCTCTGCAGATACAGCAGGCTGAAATAAACAGTGAGATGAAAATGTCTGCTAAAGTGCTCACCTGGAGTGTGCCCCTAGCACCTTATTACTGGTGTATTGACACCACCAGCACCATCAGCTGGTCTGAAACAGATAACTCCAAACATTAAAAGTCACCATGGCAAAAGGATACAGCTCCATCAGTGGTGACAGCACAAAGCCAGGGCACAGCAGAAGCCAATGTTTCCACACTGAGAAGATCCTGCCCATGGACAAGTTGCTTTCAGGAGTATGCTGCTTCTCCCACTCACTGGAATCTAAATATGATGTGCCTCACATTCACTGGCAAAGGAAAACTTACTTAATTCAAGTTAACAGCATCACACCAGACCAGATTTTCTCTCAGCCCTCTAATTGCAGTAGCATTAGGTACTTTAGCCTTACCTTCAGTGCCATCTTTTTAAGGCAAATGCCAGAGACTGTTAACAATAATTTTCTTGAAGACTAGAAACTGAACATTTAACTGCCCCCACCTTGCATAAAGGTTTCAAGCTTTCCCCAGAAAGAAACCTTTGTGCTCTTACCAGGTTCTAATCCAAACAGCTTTATTCCAGACACCTGCAAGAACAGAGTTTCCATCTTTGCCAGACAGTTTTGACTTGCATCACTTCAGATGTTATTGCTCCTGACAGAAATGGGATTGTCACTCTTTCTGCAGCCACTCACCTATCAGCATTCCTGTTTAAATCATCTATCTTCTCAGGATATGACACAAGCTTTTACACTTCATTGAAATCATTGGAAGACCAGCCAGAACATTAAAAATAAATTTTAATGTTAAGTCATTTTTAGATCGTTTGCTCTGACATCCAAATGTTGTGAAATTTGAAGTAGTACTATAGGGACACACAAGTGCAGATAAATCTTTATTGCCATCACTTTGCTTTGTTTTGTTTCCTTTTCAAAAATGAGCATTGGGTTTTTAATAGTAGTTTTATGTCTTTCTATGTACAACATTACAGCTGCATATCTTAATAATAATGAATTAGTGATACTTTGATAACACAGTGTATTTATAAAATGAATTCTTATCAAAATACACTTTTCACTGGGATAATAAATAAAATCCTGTGAAACCCACCTACACAAAGTTAATTTTAACTCTGGTAGAACCCGATGTGGTACACAGTCCATTAACTACTATGTTTGCCCCTTATCCCCCTACTGATGCTCATCTTCTGGGGTAAGAAAACAATTTTCCCCCCCTGTTGTGGTGTGACCTCATTCAACATCATCTTCAGCCAAGCACTGTGCACTTACAATTCTCTGTAAGAAGGAGAAAAACTCATTCACAATGGCAGAACATTGACAGCAGGCAAGTGATTATTAAGCAATGTCATTTCACACTGAACATTAAGCAGGGTAATTACTGAGCAGACAGATTCATGTTAAAAATGGTGATTTGACGTAAGTTTTTGAAGCCATTTCTGCAGAAATCACATACTTTGCAATGCCTGACAAAGGGTATTTCTTACCTGGCTATGGCTATCAGCCTCCAGTAGTCACCACCATGTGGGTTTGGCTCTGCTCTAAGGAAACACTTTGGCTCCACTGGTTCCCCAGACCTTTAAGTCTTCTGTACCTGACACTTCTCAGAGCTTTTACTACTGCATGGGGCTTAAACTGAAACACAGCCAAGCCTGAGCTGTGACAAGAACTTCTGCAGCACTAGGAGGGAGTGCAGTACTCAGGCTGAAAAGGGAGGGTATTTTATACACAGATCTACAAACACTTTTATCATCAGGGAAACCTCCACCCATGTGTTCTGCTGCTCCTTAACATTTTGTGTTTACAGATGGCAAGAGCAGCTGAGGAATTCTAATGGACTTTTGTAGCACTTACAGACATCTGCAGATAAATAATTACTAAAACAAAGATAAAACTCCAGACCAAGTGCAAGCAAGTTACCACTCCTGTGATCCCTCAACTGCTATTTGGGAAACACTATCAGGGCTGTGCTCAGATGTCTCTACTTTAAAAAGTTAAACCATTTTCAAACCAGAACAACAGGGAATGTTTCACATACCTGGCTTATTGTAGGGAGCTTAGTTAGAAGCATTTGAAACACTGGTGGTGGAAGAGTCTGTTGTAGAACTTGTAGTAGCTGCTGTGGCTGTCCACACACAGCAATGGCATTGGTCAAGTGATCAACACCCTTCTCATATTCACCTGCATGACAAATCACAATGGTTGGAAATCAACCTTCTGCCACACTCGTATTTAAAACAGCCATCAACAGTGGGTTAAATTGATTTAATCCCACTTTTCTTTCCTCCTCTCTTACTGGATTTCCTGAACACAGAAGGTTAGAAACGAGAAAAGAGATTTTCCTAAGGAAATTTGATACCCAAAAAATTCTTAATTCAAGAAAAACTATTCTACAAGTTACTCTTAAAAAAACAAAAACAACAACAACAATTACCTTGAGCTAGTAGCTCCTCACCAAGCTGAATCTCCTCCAGGAAAAACTTCTGAACTGCTTCAGCATCTTTCAGATCAGGCAGCTGTTAACAACAATTAAGTTGGCCATTAAACATCAGTTAATGAGCACGTTAGCAGAAAATACTCTCAACTGCAACCAAGCATACACACAACCATAGTGAAATTAGGGGGAAAAAAAGGGTTAAAAAATTCCAAGGATGAAAATTCCAAGGATGGGAAGTACCTGTAATTCTGGAATCAAAACAAATCTTTAAACAAATCTCCCAAATAACACATTTCAAACCAGCACTGCATTCCTGAACACAGCATTACCTTGGAAAGCCCTGCTCTCTCTTTGGCAAGCTTCTGTTTCTTCCTTCCTGTAAAGAGAAAAAAAACCACCTTATATGTTTTGAATTTGCAATTTAAAAAGCCTGCAGATGGTACCTGCTGCTTCTGGTGGTGCCCTGCAGAATTTACTGACCTCTGTGTATTATTTTACTGACCTCTGTGTATTATTTTCCATCATATACAGAAAAATGTCATAAAAAACTAGCATACTAGCATGTTATAATTGTGTTTGTTTTCAAACAATAATATTTAATAATAATAATAATGATGATGTTTGTTTTCAGTTTTCAATAATAATTATGTTTGTTTTCAGGATCAAAGAACAATTTATGTGCTGAAAGTTGCTGCTTTCAACTAGCTCACTCCAAGCTTTCTGAAGCATTAATTTGCACAAAAACTGCTCTACCACCCAAACTAGTTTTGCTCATACAGAAAAGCTTAAAGATTAAATAAAAATTAAAATTTTTAGCCTGTCCTTGCACACAGAGCTGTGCTGGTTGATACAATTAAGAATAAATAAAGCTAAAAACTTATATTAAAATATATCCCTAAAGGCTAAGCAGCTCCAGTTTATAGCTGTAGCTTTTTTTCCTTAAAAAAAGGAAAAATATGGGCATGCCTCAAGCAAGCAACAGCAAAACCTCATAAGACAACAGCACCCAAGAGCAAATAAAGGTGGTTTCTGCAAGATTTTAACCAACTACTCC
Source organism: Ceyx cyanopectus (assembly GCA_013401355.1). Classification (NCBI taxonomy): domain Eukaryota; kingdom Metazoa; phylum Chordata; class Aves; order Coraciiformes; family Alcedinidae; genus Ceyx; species Ceyx cyanopectus. The sequence goes on along the minus strand of VYZU01057023.1, from coordinate 42,011 downwards.
TCCTACTGCTCACTGAAGAGCAAACCTTCATCGGAACTGCCACTGCCTGCTGCACTGGACCTTTTTTGGGCAGATTTTTCCACCCAGGAGTAAAAAGTGATGTAATAAGCAGGTCACTGGGAAGCACACTAACAAATCAGAGCACTGAAAAGTGAAAAATAAACCCAAATTCCTCAATATTATTCAAAGCCTTTTTTCCACATCCGAGAAAATCTTAATTCTCAGAACGTTTGCTCAGAAAAACAGTTTATTTCTCGTGATTCTTTGAAGGAATCTGAGCACCAAGTGCACACAAACGTGTTTAAAACCCTCACTGATGATGACAACACCTCGATGCATGTTGGAGATGTGAAATAACGAGGAGCCACGGCAGAAGAGCTCCACATTTTGGATGAATCCACCGTTTTCTCTGGCATTCATTCTTACCCTGGAAGCTAATAACGGAGCTGCCAGGAGGGTTAAGAATGCAGCAGTGAAATACCCAGAGCTGCTACTGCTTCCTGCCTTATCACACCAGCAGCTTCACCGCAAGAAATCTCCTTGCTTGTCTTCCAACAAACCACCCAAAAACGCCAGCACGAAAGAGACGAGACAGCGAAGGATAACGAGGGGAGGGAAAAAGGAGGAGGGGAATGATTTCCAGGCCACGTTTCCACATGGCCAAGCGGCCCCTTCCCCCCGCCTGGAGTCCGGGGATGACGAAAGGCAACGAGCAGCGAGCGGGGCCTCGAGGCCCGCCAGGCCAAAGCCACCCGCTCCCGGCTCCTTCCCGCACGGTAACCGCGGCAACGCGGGGCGGGGACCGAGGAGGGGACCGGGGAGGGGAGCGAGGGAAGCTCGGTGCTGGTGGCGATGGGGAGAGAAGCGGAGGCCGGCCGCGGGTTGCGGAGGCCGAGCCCCCCCCTCCAGCGCTGCCGGGATCAAGGAGGGCGCTGCGGAGGCGCCACGTGCCGCCCTCCCGCACCCGGCGCGCGCTGCCGGAGGAGCCGCGTGCCGCCCCTCCCGCACCCGGCGCGCGCTGCCGGAGTGGAGCGGGCGGGAAGGGTGGGAGGGGGAGGCCGCCGAAGGCAGCTCGCGAGCGGGAGCCGTTGTGAGGGCGGCGGGTGGGACGGGCAGGGGGCGACCGGCGGGAAGGGCAGGGACGCGGAGGGGGAACGGGCAGGGGCGCGGAGGGGGAGTCCGGACACTCACGCTCCCGCAGCCGGTTCTTGAAATTGGGGTCGCTCCGTCTCTTGCGGTCGAAGTAGATGCAGTAGCCGATGAAAAGGGCCCCGCAAAGCCCCGCCGCGATGGCGCTGGTCTTGCCCACCATCATGGCGCTCGGCGCCCAGGGGACGGTCGCGCCGCCGCCCACCCCCCACCCCAACCCCTTCCCTTCCCTCCCCTCCCGCCGAGCGGCCGGCGCCGAGCTCCGCAGGCACCTTGGGGAGAGCGGGCAGAGAGAAAGGACCCGCTCCGCGCTTCCGCTGCCGTCATCAGCCCGCGGCGGCAGGGGACGGTTGGAGGGAGGGATGGCTCCGCCGCTGCCTGCGGGGAGGCTGCCTGCGCACGGGCGCATGCGCGGCCGAGCGGGGCCGGAGCGAAAGGGGCGTCGCTGAGGGGCCGCGGGGAAAAGGGCATCGCCGATGGCAGCCTGGGGGCATGAGGAGGAGTGTGGCCAGCAGGGCAAGGGAGGTTCTCCTCCTCTACTCTGCGTTGGTGAGGCCCCACCTGGATACTGTGTCCAGTTCTGGGCACCCCAGTTCAGGAAAGACTGAGATTTACAGGAGAGAGTCCAGCTCACGGCACCAAGATGCTGGAGGGAGTGGAGATCTCCCTGCTGAGGAGAGGCTGAGAGAGCTGGGGCTCTGTAGCCTGGAGGAGACTGAGGGGGGAGCTCAGCAGTGTCTGTCAAGATGTTAAAGGTGAGTGTAGGGAGGATGGAGCCAGACTCTGCTCAGTGTCATCCAGTGACAGGACAAAAGGCAATGGGAGTCAGTTGGAGCACAAGAGGTTGAGGGGAAACACAAGGACAAACTTGTTCCCAGTGAGGGTGGCAGAGCCTGGCAGGGGCTGCCCAGGGAGGTTGTGGAGTCTCCTGCTCTGGAGACATTCCAGCCCCCCCTGGATCTGTTCCTGGGTGACTTGGTCTGGGAGCCCCTGCTCTGGCAGGGGGGTTGCACTGGATGATCTTCTAGCTCCCTTCCAACCCCTCACATTCTGTGATTCTGTGAAAGGGTGTCACTGAGGGGCCGGAGGCAAAGGGGCGTCACTGAGGGGCTGGAGAGAAAGTGGCATGACTGAGGGGCTGCAGGGAAAGGGGTGTCACTGAGGGGCTGGAGGAGCACAGTGGGGATCAAACTCCTGGGGATGGCACCTCCCACCCAGCCCGACCTGCCGAGGTTTCCGTGGCCCAGAAGACCAAAGTCTTGTAGACTGAAGTTGAACAGTTAAAATAATAATAAAAACCCCAAAACCAAAATGCTATCTAGGTAAGGATTTACAGGCTTAAGTCTGCAGAGGAGCCGTGTGGCACTGTGCTGGGGTAGGGACATACTCCCTGCCCTCTGTGAGGAGATAAAAGCCCCAGAGTGAATGCTAGGAACCTGTACAGCTATATTTGCAAAGTTATAACAGAGCCATCCTGTATACTTATTTTTTTATATAACAATAATGAACTTTATACATTGGATTTTTTCCCAGAAGACTTTTTTTTCCCAGATTTCTTTCTGGGAAAAGTCTTTAGTCCTTTTGGTTTAGTGCTCCTCTTCATTGGGTTTGCTTTTTCACCAACAAATGAATCATTAGCACACTTCTTGCTTTTTAATGTGGTCTCAGTTCTGTCCTTTGGAGGACGAGTCTGAGCAGGACATTTCTGGGGTGCTTTCCACTTCTCTCCACAGCGCTTCACTCGGATCTTCCTTCCCATCAGGTTGCTTTCGTTGAGTTTCAGAGCAAGATGCACAGCATCTGTATTCTACAAGACATGCAGTTGAAAAGAAGCAATCACTTCAACTGATGCTTTCAAATCAACAGTTGCCTTCCCTTTAATTTTTGTAATCTAGATTTGAAGGAGCACTCAAACTGCTCTGTTTATTGAGTGACAACACCTCTGCTGTGCCCAGCACACTCACACTGCCCAACCATTGAGGTGCAGACACCTGAAAATGGATTAGGGAACAGCTCAGCAGAGATGTGAGGGACACAGGCAGAGACATGAAGGAGAAACTGGGGCAGAAGCTGCAGGGAACAGACTAAGGAAGGTGCAGCTGGGAGACTACCCCAAGAAAGGAAGCTGCACTGAATCCACAGCAGAGCGCCAGTAAGGAAACCAGCTGTGGGAGAGAATTCCACTTGTAAGGTAAGAATGGAGAACACAGCAATTATATCAAGCTAACTCATCTTTCTTTCCTTTAGATCTTTTCCTTAATTTCTTTCCCCCTAACATTTTACAACTTTTCTTTGTCCAAAACAAAGACACTCTCAGTGAGGGTGCCAGAGCTCTGGAACAGGCTGCCCAGGGGGGTTGTGGAGTCTCCTGCTCTGGAGACACTCAAGACCCGCCTGGATCTGTTCCTGGGTGACTTGGTCTAGGTGATCCTGCTCAGGCAGGGGGGTTGGACTAGATGACCTTCTAGGTCCCTTCCAACCCCTAATATCTATGAAAAAAACACCTAAAACAGTTTGCTTTGTATCTGCTTCTAAAAGAACTGGTCTTCCAAGCTCCTTTTAACCTTCTCAACAATGCTACCACTTAATAGAGAGGTGATTCTGCCCCTCTGCTCTGCTTTGGTGAGACCTCACCCGGAGTACGGGATTCAGTTCTGGAGCCCTCAGCACAGGAGAGACATGGAGCTGCTGGAGCAGGGCCAGAGGAGGCCACAGAGATGCTGAGAGGCTGGAAGAGCTCTGCTACACACCTCGAAGAGAACGTATCCGAAGCCTCTGCCCAGGCCGGTGTTCCTGTCCCGCACCACGCGCACGCCCACCACGGCCCCGCACACCGAGAAGTGCTCCCGCACCGCCTCGTCGCTGATGTCTGCAGGCAGGCACAGTCACATCTCTGCACACAGACTGACCTGCTCCAGCACAGCCCAAAGACACGTGTTTTCTGTTTGCAGTTTCACCCCGTGGTCCAGCTTGCGACCGCTCCCTGCTGAACAGAGACTGGCACCTGCTGCTTGACACCCAGCCACCCACTCCAGATACCATTTATAGATTCACATATCTATCTATATGGGCACACAGCTAACTGGCCCAGCAGAATTCCAAGTTAGCAATGCAGGCTTTATAAAAGGCTCTTTATTTCTCCAGCCTACACAGAAGCAGATGAATGTTCCTCAAGTGCTGATCTCAGGTAGACATTAATGGGTAACAACCAATGCCCAACAGCTGCCTGGATGGTCACACAATCTATATGGTCTATCAATAAAGTCTCTCCCCCTGTGGCTCAGACAGCATCAAAGAAGCCATCATGCATCTAACACTTCTAGCTATGGCCTAGCCTAGTAATTTAGAAAGCATCAAGCCCCAAGAATAACTACAAATGTTTGCAGTTTTAGATAGAAAACAACCCACAGAACTTGCCCAAAACTTGTAACCCCTGGAGGTGGGCTTCAGTTAAAAAATAAAACAGCTATTAAAAAGAAACAATTCCAACAAAAAGCAGCTACTTAAACCTGGTACCCTAAATATCCACAAATAACCCCCCCAAAGTCAACATGTTCCATAAAGGTGCAGAACAGTCCATTTCAGACTTACCATAAGAGAGGTTTCCCAAGAACACAGATCTCTTGTTGTCATGCTGAAGAAAGAAAGAGTTTCAAGACAGTAAATTATTATTACAGGAAACAAACCAAACCAAAAACCAGAAAAGGGAGTTTTCTAGCCAGACATCTTACTTACAGAACTGTTTCTTGATGCAATGTCAACTCTGATGTGAAATCCACTAGCAATTTCTGTCCCATTTCTTTTGAAGCCAAAAGCAGAAGGATTTAAACAAGAAATGAGTAAGCATTCATTTACAATGTCACAAAGCAAATTTACTTCCAAGTCAGGAAAAAACAATTATTCTGATTCAAGTAAAAGAGGTGGTTTAAATCTATCTGTAAATCTATTTACCAGGGAATGAGGAACAAAACCAAGACTTACTTGTTTAGAGCCTTAATGGCATCACATTCTTCCTTAAACACAATATAAGCGTTAATGAATTTCGCATTAGGGTGCACCTTGTGTCTGGAACAGGAACAGAATGCATATGGTTTAAATCATTCTGATGGGCTGTGCTCCACAAACACCACATCTGCACCTCCCCCTTGTTTTGTGCACAGCTCTTAACAACTTCAGCTGGTCAAGCCAGCCAAGGAAGTCTCACTGTACATCTGCTACAGCCTGATCAAGCTTCCTTAGCTCAAAGAAGTACCCAAAGGAATTAAAGACAGTAATAAATAACAATAAGAAATGCAATCTAAGGAAACAAACTGCTAGTATACCAGGCACAGAAATTATTTTGTCAAGAAAACTTATGCACGCACACACAAAGATAATGACAAGAGTCAAAGCAGCATACAATACAACAAAGAATATAACCAAACATGTAACAAACAATGCTTAAACATCATTTTTTTGCCTTGAAAAAGAACATATGAAATTCACCAAAGGAACCTACTTTATTGCTGCTAACTTTTTGGATACAGTATCTTCTGCTGGAACCTTTAAGATAAAAAAAACTTTAGTTAAGTGAACCTTGCATTAACTTATCTCTTTGTTCCTGAAAACAAAGTGGAATTCAAACAGGTACCCATAGCAATGCTGCTTCTAATGGCAAAAATTACACACCCAAACCTGCTTCTGAACTCAGGAACCAGCCTTAGGAGTGCTACACTTTAAGATCAAAAAATAATTAAAAGTACACCAGAGAAAGTAACATACCAAAGACCGGAACCGAATGGATTTTATTTGTCCATATTCTTTAAAAAGAGATTTCAGCACCTAAACAGAAGACAGGACAAACATTCAGTACACTTTTGCATCTTGGCTGTAAGAATTATAGTTGGATATTTATTACTAAGGCTGCTTTTACACTATTTTAATTTTACTTATACAAGATCCATTAAAGAGCTACTAAAAATACACAAGTTTGTAGCTGTTTGTGTATTTCTTGTGACACCTCCTTATTTTACAGGTCACCCAAACTGAATTTGTAACCCTTGCTGTGAAAGAAAGCAGATGTTCACACAGAATCACAGAGTGCCAGGGGTTGGAAGGGAGCTAGAAGATCACCTAGTCCAACCCCTGCTGTAATTCCTGACAGAACCCACTCCCATACCTGGTCAGTGCAGTCGACAGGCAAGTTTCCCACAAACACAGTTCTTCTGTTCACTGTTTCATCTGCCACCTTCTTTCTTCTTTTATGTTTGATGGTGCCCACGTCTGAATTAACACCACTTTTGGGGATGCCATGAGAAGCCCTGTTTTTTTGCTTCACTTTGCTTTGACACAGCTTTTGCTTCTCCTCTTCATCTGCCTGCTCCAGAGCACTCTCTCTTACCAGAAAAAAAAAGAAAATTATCAATATGAAAAAAAGCATTTTTTGATCTCAAAGAATTGAAACCTACAAGTCATTTTCACTTACATTTAAAATTACTATGTTCAATACAAAACTTTAACTATTTAAACTTCTCTGACTGTCCCTTCACATGGAAAACCTCTACACTTGTTGTCTCTATGGGGGAATCAGTGCTTCACAGACCTAAAACTTCAAGGAGCTGGAATGACTTGCTGCCTTCTGTGGAAAATTCAATTTTCACAGTCTTGGAAAAATTGTTCTTAAACAGAAGGTTTGGGATGAACAGTCGAATAGAACTTTGTTCAACTGAACTTGTAAATTCACAATTGCATTAAATTTACACACAATTAATTAAATTTGCAATTAATGTAGCTGGTTTCTTTCATCTTACTATAAAAACACATCATCTACTCACCTGTTTGCTAACTTTGCCTCTGCTTTTGAAAGCTCCTTTCTGGCTTTCTTGGCTTTCATAGGAGGTTCCTGAACCACAGCCACGCTCTGGTCTTCAGACACCTCCTCCCCTTTCTCTACACGCTTCCTTTTCTTATTTTCCTGAAAACAACAATACATTTCATAAGAAAAAAACCAGAGAAAACCCTTAGGATCACAACAACGCAATTTGCAACGCCGCTAAGGGACGCGAAAGTGCAAGAGCAGGGCTGGATGCTCACACCCCCAGCAGCCCCACCGGAGGGGATGGGACGGGGTGGCAGCGACGGCGAAGAGCGACGGGCAACTCCACACACCACCTATTTGCCCCTCGGCTACCGAGCAACCGCCCACCGCGGCCCCTCCAAAGGCAAGCGAACCCCTCACGGCTCCGATGCTCACCGCGCTCACGGCCACCAGCACGGGCGGGGCGGCGGCGGCGCTGAAGAGCCGAGCGAGAGGCGCGGGAGGAGCCGCCGCCGCCGGCCACAGGCTCCCCGCAACCTGCCCCACCACGTACTCCTCCGAGCGGCCCCCGAGCCCCGCCTCGCCTCGCCCCTGTGCGCGGGGAGAAGCCGCAGCTCGGCGCCGAGCGGCCATGGCTGCCCTGGGCGCGATGGGAAGCGGGGCAGGGCGCGTCACTTCCGAGGCGCGGGGCGAGGGCGGGTTCAGGGCGGTTCGAATCCGCATCGCCCGGGCACGGCAGCGCCCGCACACGGCAGCGCCCGCGTGGCTACGCGGGGTGGGAGCTTCTCCCAGCCTTCTGGCATGGAGCGCTTGGATGCAAGATGAAGACGCGGGACAGCGACTGCTTTTGGACTGCAAACGTTGCTGCTTTTGTTGGCCGAGCTGCTGAGCTCGGAAGCGGGAGTGCTGAGCTGCGGGTGTTAAAATGCCACCGCATGGAATTTCCCTTCCGGGGGCATCGCAGATTCCCACCACCTGGGACCTTGATGGCATTTGGTTGTAAACAGCAGAAAGGTGTTTGGACTCTGGGTGCTGCGGCACCCCAGCCAATCACCCCAGGGGGTGGCTGGCTTCTTCTCCAATTATCTTGAGGTTAAAAGGGTATAAAAAGAGCTGTAAATTAATAAATAAAGGCTTCTTGGTGAAGAAAATAATCTCTGCCTTGCTCTTTCTCATCCTTTGGCAAGTGGCAGATAAGCAACATCCGAGAAGAGATGGAAATGATATGATTGTGATCTCTTCTGTGCTCCAGCTGTTTGTTTGATACCTTCAGAGTGCCACAAGTGGTTAAAGAACCTTGCCCAGAGGAAGTTCCCAGTTAAATCAAGACCTTCATTGCTGGGACTGAAAGGCTGAACTGAACTCTGCTAAACTCAAATATCCTCTGAGAAGCCCCCCTGAAATGATTGAAGTGAGTCCTGCCAAGCTCAGATCCCTGGTAATCAGTGACACTATCAATGCTTCTGAAGTTGATTATTGATTCTTTAAGTAGAATGTTGGAATGTTTAGGGCTGGAAGGGAGCTCCAAAGGGCATCTAGTGCAGCCCCCTGCAGGGAGCAGGGACACCCTCAACTAGCCCAGGCTGCTCAGAGCCTTGGCCAACCTCACCTGGAATAGCTCCAGGGATAATCTCCTGCTGGTGCAGGTTTCACAGGTCTCCTGAATTCCAGCCAGACACAATGTGAGCAGGAAACACTTTAAAGTTTTATTCCAGTTTAATTTCCACTAAATCCCAACTTAAGGCAGGCACTAGGAAGTGAGCAAGTGTCTTCGGGAGCTTTGCTGGGACATTCTCAGGTTATCTGACTGGAACTGCTATTGACTTCACGGTGAAGCTTTCCCTCTCTGCTGCAAAAGAGGATGGATTTAATCAGTCAGTGTGAGGAAAGTTATACCGATGTACTTGCTTCGGGTGATATCTGCTTGCCACACAATAGTAAAAAATAATTAAGCTGATTCTGCAGCTTGATGTCGCTTTAATGAACGTGCTACTGCTTAATTAAACTGTTAGAAACAAAATCAGGGATTCACAAACTATGGCATTTTATTTCAGAGGCCTTTGCTTACATTTGTACAATATATTACATAATTCTCCATTTTCTGCAGAACCTAATATATATTTTATAGCTTTTTTCTATAAGCTTTTCCTTCAATGTCTGTCAACAAATTTTTACAGTCCTGTACAATTCTGAATACTTTGAAACCATTTTCAATAAAATCAGTTAACCTTAAGCACACACTACCAAGACTGAAAATGCTTTTCTTAGAAAAGTCAAATGGAAAGGATTCTGACACTCTAGCATCTACAAACAAAATGCTTTGAATTCTTACATGTTGTACTGCCAGAAAACAAAGAAAAACATGCCAGCCCCTATTTCCCCAGGCAAAAGAAGTTACACAGAACTAACAATTAAAACAGTAAAACAATCTGTACAATAAAGTACTGTGTATTAACAGTGCCAGGTATTAAATAGCTTCAATGAACACTTCCTCAATATACAAATGTCTTACAAAGGTAAATAATTAACAGGAGAGAGCTTGGGATCCATACAACATAAAATCGATACAAGTGAAAACAGGTTTGAAGTTGGGTTTTGGAATTTGTACAAGGCATTTAAAAAATTAAATGTCTACCACCCAGCTAGCTATTTATTTTAAAAACAACCACCCTTTTTGTGGCAGTGTTCGTATCAGCGACCACAAATTGTCACCTCACACCTTTCTCCAGCCTCAAGTCCTCTCTTTGAAGTTCGTAATAAAATAAGCATTACAAATGAAATCTTTGTTGCTTTAAGGGAACAGAAACATTTACAAGAAAACACAAAAATATAACTGTTATAATCCGTTATGAATAAATATACACTTTAAACTGGCTAGATACAATCTTTATACATTAAGATTTCATACAGTTTGTTAGCCATTTTCTTTCTTTTTTCATAATGTATTTTATCAAAATTAAAAAAAAAATACTGTTTTATAGAAAAATGGCAAAGTACAGTAGTAGTTTCATTCCAATTAGTGGGTTCTTAAAACCCAGAGTAACCTATTGAAGCCTAATTCGAACCTGTAAACATTAGTCAGTCTTTTTTGCTGTTCTTTTTTTGTTTCTTTAAAAAGGAATCCTCATGTTTGGTTACCAGGACTGATGTCAAACATCCTACTAACTGCAGGTTTGGAATTGAACACATGTGCTTGACGTATACAATTGAAGCCACTAGAAGGTGGCTTGCTTAGCAGTTAAAAAACAATTAGCTCGTACAAATGAAAATAGGTTCAGTATTTGTCATAAATAAATGGAAAAATATCAAATGTTCCAGCTTTTAACAAAATACCAGGGAATACAGTAAGCCTTACCACGTGTATTTAGATCAACCCAGCAACTCTACCTCATTGTACTGTCTCTACAGGCAGTGAACAGCCCCCATTTGCCACAGTGGAAGGCCTTCGAGTCACCAGACTTAATTCCCAGACAAGTTGGAAACAATTATTGCTTGAGGAAAAGCAGTTTGTTGTACTTTTTCTTCATAAAAGTGCACTTAAGTGCAAAGTTAGCTTGTCAAGAAACAACTTTAAATACAAAATAGTGCTTGTCTGAATTTTGTGCCACTGTGCAGTATNTGGAATAGCTCCAGGGATAATCTCCTGCTGGTGCAGGTTTCACAGGTCTCCTGAATTCCAGCCAGACACAATGTGAGCAGGAAACACTTTAAAGTTTTATTCCAGTTTAATTTCCACTAAATCCCAACTTAAGGCAGGCACTAGGAAGTGAGCAAGTGTCTTCGGGAGCTTTGCTGGGACATTCTCAGGTTATCTGACTGGAACTGCTATTGACTTCACGGTGAAGCTTTCCCTCTCTGCTGCAAAAGAGGATGGATTTAATCAGTCAGTGTGAGGAAAGTTATACCGATGTACTTGCTTCGGGTGATATCTGCTTGCCACACAATAGTAAAAAATAATTAAGCTGATTCTGCAGCTTGATGTCGCTTTAATGAACGTGCTACTGCTTAATTAAACTGTTAGAAACAAAATCAGGGATTCACAAACTATGGCATTTTATTTCAGAGGCCTTTGCTTACATTTGTACAATATATTACATAATTCTCCATTTTCTGCAGAACCTAATATATATTTTATAGCTTTTTTCTATAAGCTTTTCCTTCAATGTCTGTCAACAAATTTTTACAGTCCTGTACAATTCTGAATACTTTGAAACCATTTTCAATAAAATCAGTTAACCTTAAGCACACACTACCAAGACTGAAAATGCTTTTCTTAGAAAAGTCAAATGGAAAGGATTCTGACACTCTAGCATCTACAAACAAAATGCTTTGAATTCTTACATGTTGTACTGCCAGAAAACAAAGAAAAACATGCCAGCCCCTATTTCCCCAGGCAAAAGAAGTTACACAGAACTAACAATTAAAACAGTAAAACAATCTGTACAATAAAGTACTGTGTATTAACAGTGCCAGGTATTAAATAGCTTCAATGAACACTTCCTCAATATACAAATGTCTTACAAAGGTAAATAATTAACAGGAGAGAGCTTGGGATCCATACAACATAAAATCGATACAAGTGAAAACAGGTTTGAAGTTGGGTTTTGGAATTTGTACAAGGCATTTAAAAAATTAAATGTCTACCACCCAGCTAGCTATTTATTTATTTTAAAAACAACCACCCTTTTTGTGGCAGTGTTCGTATCAGCGACCACAAATTGTCACCTCACACCTTTCTCCAGCCTCAAGTCCTCTCTTTGAAGTTCGTAATAAAATAAGCATTACAAATGAAATCTTTGTTGCTTTAAGGGAACAGAAACATTTACAAGAAAACACAAAAATATAACTGTTATAATCCGTTATGAATAAATATACACTTTAAACTGGCTAGATACAATCTTTATACATTAAGATTTCATACAGTTTGTTAGCCATTTTCTTTCTTTTTTCATAATGTATTTTATCAAAATTAAAAAAAAAATACTGTTTTATAGAAAAATGGCAAAGTACAGTAGTAGTTTCATTCCAATTAGTGGGTTCTTAAAACCCAGAGTAACCTATTGAAGCCTAATTCGAACCTGTAAACATTAGTCAGTCTTTTTTGCTGTTCTTTTTTTGTTTCTTTAAAAAGGAATCCTCATGTTTGGTTACCAGGACTGATGTCAAACATCCTACTAACTGCAGGTTTGGAATTGAACACATGTGCTTGACGTATACAATTGAAGCCACTAGAAGGTGGCTTGCTTAGCAGTTAAAAAACAATTAGCTCGTACAAATGAAAATAGGTTCAGTATTTGTCATAAATAAATGGAAAAATATCAAATGTTCCAGCTTTTAACAAAATACCAGGGAATACAGTAAGCCTTACCACGTGTATTTAGATCAACCCAGCAACTCTACCTCATTGTACTGTCTCTACAGGCAGTGAACAGCCCCCATTTGCCACAGTGGAAGGCCTTCGAGTCACCAGACTTAATTCCCAGACAAGTTGGAAACAATTATTGCTTGAGGAAAAGCAGTTTGTTGTACTTTTTCTTCATAAAAGTGCACTTAAGTGCAAAGTTAGCTTGTCAAGAAACAACTTTAAATACAAAATAGTGCTTGTCTGAATTTTGTGCCACTGTGCAGTATAAAAAAAAAACCCAAAAGAAACAAGAAAGGAAAAAAAAACCCAAAATACAGAGTGGCTCTCAGCAGCCATTAAGTGCAAAGTGCTTTGGCAAGTCCTGCTGTCACCTGCACTCAACAGACATTCCATTCTGTGATGAATTTGACATAGAAGGTTCTGCTAAAGTTAACATAACTGCAGCTGTAATAGAACTAGAGGAAGGTGATGATGAGGAAGAGGATGTAGTAGCAGTACCTGCACAGAAAGAGGAAAACACAGGTTATAAAATGGCAATAAAAAGGTTTTTGTATTCAACAACAAACAGAGGCTAATTCCTAGTCTTTTAAAAGGAAAAAGGCTCTAGTTTCTGTGGGGGGCAGCTTTGCCATGGGCAGGGCAGCACAGCTCCTCCCCTTGCAGCCTGGGCTCACTCCTGGCCCATGAGCACTGCCACCTGTTCCTGCAGGGAGCAGGGACACCCTCAACTAGCCCAGGCTGCTCAGAGCCTTGGCCAACCTCACCTGGAATAGCTCCAGGGATGGGGCCTCAACCACCTCCCTGGGGAGCCTGTGCCACTGATCCACCACCCTCAAGGGAAAGAACTTCTTCCTGAGATCCAGTCTAAATCTCCTCTGCTCTCATTTAAACCCATTCCCCCTTTATTGTTCAGATGTCATTGTATGTTGTTTCAGTTGTGCCTGGACAGGATGAAACAGGCTGCACGCCTTTTGAATGTCCTCACTGCACTCGCTGGATAACTGAGCTGCACCTTCCAAAGACCACAACATAACTACACAGTGCTGTTTAGAAACCAAACCAAACCCACACTCCTTAAGCACACATCTACAAACCATCCAGCTCTTGCTGACACCATCACCCTCACCCAGAGCAGCCACCTGAGGCCCCAGCTGCCCCCCAGCACTCACTTTCTCTCTCTTTCTTCTTCAAGCGCTTTCTCCTGCGGTCGATGGAAGCCACCTCAGACTTCAGGGACAGGTAATGTTTCCTGATCTCCTGCAGCTTTTCCTGGAGCACTGTGATCCGCTCAGCACTGCTCAGGTTCTCCAAGTCAGCTGTGGAGTGAAAACAGTCTCTGTCAGCTAGATTCCTGCACAATCAGGAGTTCCACACACTGATAATGTTAGGGAAGAGCTCAGCTCCTAGCTCTGAGGTAGCAGACAGCAAGGCAAGAAACAGCAACTGCTGTTTGCTGACAACAGCTCTGTTCAGTTGTATTCATTTTATTTTACACCTATTTAGTGTTGGGAACTGTACTCTTCCATGTCTTTCTCAATGGCCTGGAATGCAGCCAGACTCTGCTCAGTGTCATCCAGTGACAGGACAAGAGGCAATGGGAGTCAGTTGGAGCACAAGAGGTCTGGGGTAAACACAAGGAAAAACTTGTTCCCAGTGAGGGTGGCAGAGCCTGGCAGGGGCTGCCCAGGGGGGTTGTGGAGTCTCCTGCTCTGGAGACATTCCAGCCCCACCTGGATCTGTTTCTGGGTGACTTGGTCTAGGTGCCCCTGCTCTGGCAGTGGGGTTGGACTAGATGATCTAGCTCCCTTCCAACCCCTCACAATCTGTGATCCTTAGCAAGTTTGCAGATGACACTGAATTGGGTGGGTGTGTTGATCTGCCAACTGCATGAGGTTCAACAAGAGCAAGGGCAGGGTCCTGCATTTGGGTCACAACAACCCCCTGCAGTGTTACAGGCTTGGGGACAAGTGGCTGGAAATGGATGACTTGAAGTAATTAAGTCACAGCCCACAGTTCCAATTTGACCTTTGAAAGCAAAGAGAAAGCAACTCAAGTACTAAGGAAAAACAATTTCTTGCTGACTGGACAACTAAATACCTGGATGCTGCAAGAGAGAGAAAATAGCAAGACTTTGTTCTGGAGACAATACTCACACATTTGAAAACTCCACTTGTAAACTTTGGGCAGACGATTGTTCTGTTCTTTGAGATCAGACTCCTTCTCTCCATTCTTCCCACATTTTCCTGGGGATTGTGTCCTTGCAAGTGATTTGCTTTGGTGAGACTTCATGCCAGAAGAAATAGACTTTGCTGACTGAGACTTGGACACGCTTTCACCAGCAGAGAGTTCTTCACTGTCACTGCTGTTTGCTGCAGAAACAAGAATACACATGATTATAATCAGGGTGTATATAACAGGAGAAGTTTTTTTCCTTTTTTTTTTAAGATTTCTTGAGTTACACTATATTTAGAAACTTTTTAAAATACACCAAGAAATAACAGAAAAATTAAACACTCTGGCATTCAGCAAGAGTAGTTTTGTCATCTACACAGCATTAAGAATTCCCTGATGAGAACATTTTGACCTAATACATCTTTTAAGTTTCATCTCCAATCATTCCCAGACATGACATCATAGCTTCACATATCTCATTTCACACTGAGTTGCTCTACTTACTAGTTTTACTCTTCTTTTTGTTGTTCACAGATGTTTTGTGGCTTCTTTTCTGCTTTTTTGAGGAGCTGCCTCCTCCCTGAGCATCTCTAAGTCTTTTTTGGCCTGCACAGACTATAACAGAGTGGAAAAAAAAAAAAAAGAAATTAAATACTTGCACTTCTGTGTTTTGCTCACAAAAAAAACCCAAACCCACTTCAAAGCTTAAGTTTAAAAATAATAATAATCAAACTAAATAATTATTTTTTCATTATTTTTTAATACTGTAAATTAGAGAATAGTATGTTTATTTTAATACATTTATCAAGAATTACTGGAACTGAAGAATGTTCAAAAAAGCTTGTTGCACATGCAAGCTGTGAGAGACACCTGGAACTATCACGTGTTACCAGTAATTCTATTAACTGAAAGTATGAGAACAAAAAAGAAATTCTTAGATATCATTAAAAACAAGGCAACAAAATTAAAAAGGGAAGAAATCTACTGGTATTTGTGTCTACAATGGGGAAAAGGAGAAAAAAAAGGTAAAAGAATTCTAGCACACCTGTTAAAAGAGGAAATTTTAGAGCAGTGTGCTGACAAAAACTGGAGAGAAAGTTCAGTCTGATGCATCTTGCTACAATAAATACCCCTCTTGGCAGCTGCAGTATAAACTTTATTCTTTTCTACTTCATTCCTCATGGAGACCACCCCAACTCCTAATGAAAGGCCAAGAAACTTCCTGGCAGAGGAGATTTTATTCACTAGGGGCTGATGCCATTGGCACACGTGGTGACAACAGGATGCTGGTTCCTCCCCCAGCTGCCTTCCCAGCAGTGTAATGATGAAACCACACCAGCAGTGCCAGAATGAGAGCTGCTTAGGCTGGAGACAGCTCTGCCCACCCTTTACCTTTTTCAGTGTGCTCTGCTTCTGGCTGGTTACTGCTGCTGGAGCTGACGCTGGCATCAAACCCCGTGGGGGAAATATTTCCCTCAGACTGCAGGTCCTGCAGCTCCCCTGCCACACTGTCCACCTCTATTGTGCTATCTGTTTCACTTTTGATGCTTCTGATCTCCTCCTGATTTGGAGGCAGTGCCTCAGAGACAGTGACAGTGGGCTGATGCCTGCTGGGCTCCGTGACGGTGACGGACGAGGGCGACTCGGGGGTTGTGGGAGGAGTGTTCAACACCGAGTTGCTGCCACTGCTGGGAAACTCAACTTTCTTTTCCCCTGCTTCAGCTGCTTTCTCCTCGACTGGTTTAACCTCCACGCTGGCTGGCAGGGATTTTTCCAGCTCGGAGCCAGGCAAAGAAATCTCTTCTTCTGCAAGAGCCTGAAGCTGCTCCTCTGCTGCAGCATCCTCAGGAGCAGCGTGTGGAGGGGAGGCAGCAGCCTCAGTGTCAGAGTCTGAGAACAGCTCCTTCAGCGTTTTCTTTGGCCACTGCCCCTGGATGCTTGACCAGACATCTTTTCTGTCCTTCGCTCTGGTGTTCTGAAGTCTCTCATCAGAGTTATTTAGGAGCTTTATTCTTTTCTCACCCACTTCAGAAAACCCTGAGTAGAAAGTACTCGTCCGTAAGGACTTTCTTTTCTCCTCCAGTCCGTTGTACTTTTTAGTTGGAGTGCTTTTCAGTTTAGATTTGTCTTCCTCATCTTCATCCGAGGAGCTGTTACTGCTGTTTTCTAAACTAAGGGAGTCTTTGTTTTTGGGCTTCTCCTCCTTTCTGTTGGGTGACACAGTCTTTAGAGCCTCCTCCACCACGCAGTACCTCCGTTTGCCCCGTTTCACCTGGGGCTTTGCTGCTTTGTCCACCATCTCCTTTTTCACATCCTTCCTCTTCTTTGTGCCTTCATCTTCTCCATCCGACTCAGTGTCTTCAGATAACTCTTCCATTTCTTTCCTCAACCTGTCAGGAGACTTGGAGCCTGCCTTGGGCACTACTGCATCTGCCAGAGGTTTGGTTTCTTCTGGCAGGGATGAAGCACTCTGCTCTTCTTTTAGACACAGCTCACTTTTATCTTGGCTTACAGCTTCATTCTGAGATTCCTCCTTGCCATCAGCATGTACATTCGGGGCACTTTGGTCATCTTCCTGCTCGCTGTCATCTGAGCTTTCAGAAGCTAATTAAAAACAAACAGAGGGGAAAGAAAAGCAACAAGAAAAGTTTGTCTTGATGCTGGTTACAATGAAATATTTTATTTTTTTTTTAAACAGAATCAACTAAAGAAAAATGCTTAGATATGAACACAGGCTACAGGGATTTCCGGTAGCATGCATTTCATCTCAGGCATCTCCTGAAGACTTTAAAAATTTATTTCTAATTTTTTAGATAAAAAATAGATAAAAATTTATTTCTGTTCTATTTGAAGGTAGACTGGCTTAGTCACAGACACAGTGAGAGGAAACCCAGCTGCAGACATTGCATTTTCCAGGAGAATGAAAACATGTCCTTCAATAAGAAATTCAGCAATAATACAGCAAGCAAAATGTTTTGCTGTGTATCAAGCTGAAAAAATAAGAAAAAAGATGGCAAAAGGCCACTTAGAGAATTCTAAGAAGTAAAATACCTTGTAGTCCATTAATGATAGAAGTGATTTCTATGGATTTGACTGGAGCTTGTTCAGCATTTTTGGCTTCAGTGCTGTCAAGTTTGGAGGCAGCCTCTGGTGAGGTGCTGCTGTGGAAAGGTGGCTTTGCCAGGCGTCTCAGTTTACAGTTCTTAGGAGAATACTTCTCTTCCTTCTCTTTGTCACTTTTATTCTACATGAAGAGAGAAAACATCACAAACTCCTCTCATTTGAGGTACATCTTCACACAGATTACAACGCAGCACAGATTCAACACAGATGACAAACATTCAACCTGTCAAGCTTTGCTCTGCTGCTTTTTGGTTGGTTTTGTTTTTCCAAACCTCTAAATACCTTCCCACTTTCCATGGCAAGTCATCTTGTCAAGGAGTTTATCCAAGGGGTGCCCAGGGAGCAGTGGCACAGCCCATGGCCAGGCTGGGCTATGATGCTGCTCAGTAACTGGGCTGCACAGGCACCATGGCAACACTGGGGGGGACAGGGGACAACACAGGCCAGGGTTTTTAAAAGGTTCAGAAGTTGCTTTTTTCAAGAATTTGTAGGCAAAAAAATATATACTATAAATGGTTTTATATGTTATATAAAAACAAAAAAATATATATTAAAACAAAACTGTGGGGAACAAGGGAAAAAGGGAGAGAATCTACCTTTATTTTCTTTCGATGCTTAATTTTTGGTACATTTTTGTCAGCTGGTCTCACTATCTTGTCTGCCTTGATCCATTCATCATACCTAAAAACAGAAGTAAAAAAATATGCATTTATGGTTTGAAGCAGATAATCACGACACCATAAGATAAATCAATGGAGGAACATTTTTAGCCACATAGAAATTGAATTGGAATTTGAATAAAGCAGTAATTTGAGACTTCTCATGGGATTTCAGCTGAGGTTCAAATCTCCATATGGTGGGACACACAGGATGGTCTTTTTGTACTGATGGAGAAGAATTAAAACTGGTATTTTTTTTTTCAGCTAAAAAGAAACTCTTTTGAGCCCCAGTGTCTACAAAGTGATATTTGAAGTGACTAACACTTGGGAGTCACTAACTTTAGAGTCACTAATATTTCCAATTTATTTTCTGTTGAAGGTTTTTATTCATATCAGAATATTAGACAAAAACATCCTAAATAGCACCAAGATATTAACAGGTGTCTTACTGTCTAAGGCTGGAGCTGTTAAACACAAATCCAAGAGCAAAGAAGTACATTCTTAGGTAACTATAATTCTTGCTAGATTCATTCTGTATTTCTGAAATCCTCAAGAATTTTTTTTTTTTCCTCCCAATAAACATTATCTGCTGTGCTACTTAAACAGTGAATTCAAGAAGTGGTTAAGAAATAGGTCAGGTAAAAATCAGTGTGCATTAACTTTGCCTCAATGTGCAGACAGCCAAATTCTGACCCCACTCAGGCAATTTGAAACCAGGGAAGAAACAACTTTAAAAAGACCCTCCAAAAACACACAAAGAAAACCAAAACACAACAAAAAAAAAACCCCAAAAATAGAATAATAGAATGTTTAGGGCTGGAAGGGACCTCCAAAGGGCATCTAGTGCAGTGAGCAGGGACACCCTCAACTAGAGCAGGCTGCTCAGAGCCCTGGCCAACCTCAGTTTCCCAAAGCAATTTCTTGGGTGCCTTTCTCCTCATGTGACAATTAAAAAACACCCCAAAAAAAACCCAAAAAGCACAATATTTAGCAGCAGAGCATGCAGGTGACATCTCTGTGCTGCTGCAGATACAGCTCCAACTCTACTGTTACCAGGTGACCTGGAGTGGAACAGAGTCAGATTTCTCTCCAGAACTGAAATCCAACTCTGCAGAGCTGTTTCCAGCATGGAAAGTGTGTGCTCAGCAGAAGGAGCTCTGCTAATCAGGCTGCAAATGGACTCTGCAACACACAGGAGGGTGGAACTAGGAAGCCTTGGCAAATTCCCTGAGAAGTTCCCAGTGTCCTGCCTGTAGCTGCTAATAGGAAGAATCAAATGTTTTCCTTGGCTGCACTTGAAGGAGATTTCATCTTACCACCAAAAAGTGGAATGTTGGATGAGGACTGGGATTTCCCCCCCAAATAATTCTGCCTATCATTACAAATACAAATGATTATTGACCTGAAAACCACCTCTACATGGCTTTTTACATCCCTCCAGGGATGGTGACTCCACTTGGGATATTGCATCTTGCTAGAACAACTTCAACTCCTTTTGAATATGCATCCTTTAATGACTTGGAACACACCTCAGAACAAATCCACCTCAAGCACTTACACAATGATCTTTTCTTCACACTGGCAGCTGAAAATTAAAATGATGACAGAAGGAGCTGGCCCTGCAGGACTCAAGGAAGTTTTTGTTCCATGGAAAGCATATGTAATTCAGAACATGCCTGCTCTATTAGAAGAAAAGCAGTTTTTCTGCCTAACACTTGGTAATGTGAAGTTTTCTCTAACAGAGTTCTGCCACTGCCTTTCACCAACAGTCAGGCTCCACTGAACACTACAGTTCTTTATCAGACACCTATGACCTGAAGCTCAGCACCTAACCATAAGATCTTCCAGCATAAAGCAGTGCAGGTGTAAAATGCTGCTAAGCTAGATTCCATTGCTCTATTTTCTATTTACTATTTACTCAGAGCAGTTAAAGAAAGCACAAATACACCAAAACCATTCCAAGTCCCCCAAAGTATGTGGACACACACACACACAATATTATTCTGAATCACAGCCCAATGCTGAAGTTACTTTGTGGTAAGAAACATGAACAGGAATTGAGGATTCCTGCCCAGATTTATGGGTTTAAAGAACAGGCCATGAAATGGCATCCTGACCAAAAGGAGAAACAGGAAAATCAACTTGAAGGGGAAGGTGAATGACAGAATGTTTAAAATCCTGGCTGAATGTTTAAAATCCCAGCTAAATCTCAATCACTGCTTAACTTCTTTCAATAAAGAATCCTATTCTCCCAGCCCCTTGCAGGGGGCTCTTTGGAAACAACAGGTGAGAATATAAATGAAACTCCTGCTGACAGAAAGACCTAATAGCTTCCCTCACCTTTACCTGCTTTACTAAATGTATCCTAGCCACAGAAATCCTGACTTAGACACCAATCCATATATCTGTTTAACATCCAGAGTTCAAAAAGCAGAGTCTTGATTTCTCCTTTTAGGAACCAGGGAATCTCCAAGGTGAAGAATCATTTTTGACTTCTCATTTCTTCAGATGTCAAGTGGTATTGCTCAAATAAAACTCTGATCAAAGCAGGTATAATAGCATAATATTGGCTCAAGAAGGAAAATCTCTATTTTTACATGTGAATTCCAAAGCAACTTTAAAAGCAAGAAGTTTCTTGAGAGAAGTATCATGCTTCTTCTGTAACTGTGACCTCTGCCAGCAGATCTTGCTAGCACTGAATAAATGAGATTTGTCCTGCCCTCTTGCTCAGAGGTAGGATGGTAATTGTAGTCCAGATGACAGAAAAAGGCCACAAGAGCCTCAGATTTTCCAGAAGAGGAAAAACAGTGAAGTATGTGCAGCAGATTTGCCTCAGACTTGTGTTTTTGCTTTGGTTTTAAGATCTATAAGCACAGTAATAAAGTTTAAAAGATGACAGCTGAGAACAATGAGCAGGTATGTTGAAACTGAGGGAAAAAAGCAGAATAATTGGCTTACAAGCCACTCAGAAGGTTTAGTTTTCTGCACTGTTTTCCCAGTTACTCAGAAAGTTCTAAAAGGCAAAACAGGTGGTAAGAAATGGCCAAAATATTTTAATGCTTCCACTTATTTCTAAGAATGCCATGTTAAAGACAACACAAAGCATCTAGTGGTGCCTATGAGGAAAAGCACAAGAAGCCACTAGGCTGAGAAGAGCCTCGTGGGGAAGCCTAAGGCAGCCACGGGGGAAGGAGGTGGAGAGATGTGGAACCGGATCTGAATGAAATGCAATGACCTGCTGCAGGCTGCTCTGCCAAGAATGCTGTTAAATACCATGCTGCCAGTGCACTGCTTCCCTGACAAGAGTGCAGAGACTCAGCTGAGATGATTTCCTAGCTCAAGGACTGATCACACAGTGTTAGAAACCTCCCAGCCTCAGAGAGCACCACGAGCTGCACAGGAGCCAGCACTACCAGCTCAGGGCTGCAGACGGCTGCTCGCTCCAGGGGGGTTGGAAAATACACAAGTGTATTTCAGAAGTAATTCAAGAAGCAATCACTGACTGAAACTGAATTACCTCACATTCCATCCACAGTAGTGCACCAAGTAAAGGACTTCTCCACCTTCGATGTCAGAATCTTTAATACTAGCTTCATACATTTTTTGGTTTTTCCCTCTTCCATACCGCACTTGGACTTTCATGCCTGGTGGATAGCACTCAAACTCTTCTTCCTCATTGTTATTGCTGTCTTCCTCCTCCTCCTCCTCCTCCTCCTCTTCCTCCTCCTCCTCTGCTTCTTCTTCATCTTCCTCTTCTTCCTTATTCGTGTCATCTCTTGAAAGGTTTAAAAAATTGTAGAGTTAATATGAGATACTTCATAAGCTTTTCAGTTCCAAAGCACATCTACTGATCAATACTGTGGATGCATTAGACTGGGAAACAGCAGGCTCCAAATACCTGAGAATGCACCTAGCAAAACAAGGTATAGCAACACACACAAGATCCAGTGACTGCCAGGTGCAAAAAAAAATAAAAAATAAAAATGACTTGACTACAAGAAAAAAATCATCCATCAAAATCTGAGCATCCAAAGGAGCTGAAGCTGTTCACACTCATCTTTATAGGATTCTTTCATGCAGCCCCTTCATTTAAATTGTGCTTTTTATCACCTCAAGCCTTCTTTAAATATCAAGTTCCCTAAATTCCATCTTTCAACCTACAAGTTTTACAACTCTCTCTCCTAAAAGATGTTGCTTTGTTATCATAAATCACCTCTAACCCAACACCTTGAAATGACTGCAGCCAAAACCAGGTTTTAGGTAAAAAACTCTGTGCAAGATTATTGAGCAAATCAAGCAACCTCTGCTCATTTATGACCTTGTCCATTACACTAGAAGTCTCCTAAACAGAAGTCAAAACTCTCATTTGATTATTATATAAACACACAAGCAGGTGTTCACTGTTCTCAAAGCCACACCAATTCTGGACACATGGAAAGATGGGTCAGTTTCCCAGCAGCACTGAAAGCCCCACACATCTCACTAGCCTTTGTCAGGGTTCTGAAAATTACCTGCACCCAAGCTTAACTACAAAAATTAATGTAAATGCCATGAAATTTCCACTAGAAAACAGCCAGGAGAAGCTACTTTCTCCCTGCAAAGGGATCAAATCCAATTTTAATCATTCAAATGCTTCTTTGTAGAAGTCAAACTGCAGTGTTATTAACCAATTAGCTGACAAAAAGACTTCAGAACAATAAACTGCATGCAACTGTAGGGTAACCACCTGATTTAACTCAATTACTTCAGAAATTAATGCTGCCACACACATATATATGCATATATATATATATTTCTATACTTATGTATATGTGTGTGTGCATACACCACAAGATAAATAATTCAAATTCTCTCTGCTGGTGTATTAACTAAATCACATCAGAGAAAACCCATCTATTCAGTTCTACATGACACAGACCAGACAGTTTTGTTCTGGAAGTCCAAGATCTGTTATTGATTGTATACTCCCAGTGGACTGCTTTGCTAGTGAAGATAAAACCACTGGATTTAAAAGTGCAGGAATGAGCTTGAAAAGATCACTTTACCCCTACTACAAATCATATCATGGCAAAAATCACTTCCCAAATAAAGGTCCCCCAAGACTCTAATGAGAATTTCCTGAACAGAAAGCACCAAGCAGTCATTTAAATGATTTAAATGATACTCTCTGCTGCACTTAATCAAAGCTCCCAGCTAATTGCACCTTAACAGTTATTATCTATTAGCCAAAAGCTACTAGGTCACCAATGCTCTGAGAACAAGATGAGTCTCCCTCACCTCAGTGACCCAGTGGCCTTGGTGTCACCACAGATGTTCTACAGACTGCATGACAACAGCAGGACTTCTCTGGAAGGGAGATGTGAAACCCTCACTGTGGAGGGACTTGGATGGTCAAGTAGATGTGAAGAGCAGAGTAGAGAGGAAAGGAATGTCAGGAAGCAAAAGCAAAATGGCAGCAGAGGTGGCTGCAATTCAAAACTCTTGTAAGGAGTGATTTGGTTAGAGATCAGGAGCTGGAGATTTTTGCTGAACAAAAGCAAAGAACACTGATTTTGGAGCAGAAAAAAAACCCTGAAATACTACCACAGCTCCTGGAACAGCCACAAAACATCTTTGAATGGCTGCAAGGAAGAAAAGGCCATAAGAAGATGAAACCTGGCAGTGCAGATGAAGAAGAAGTGCCATGAAACTGAGGTTTCTAAGAGAAAACTGTGGTTTGTTAAAGTCTTTGTGAATAATATCAACCCATTCAACAGTTTAGATCATACAAATGCTGCCTGTCATAACCAAAATGTTACCTGAGCAGGTAACTGCCAGTCAATATAGAGATTTACCAGCACCAAGCCAGGGTGAGGGTGACTGTATCACCAAAGAGATGCTGGTAGGAGATGAAATAGATGCATTCAAACCCCTGAAGGAACTGCAACCTCAAGCAAACATCTTTCAGCTCACACAGAAGGTTCAAGGTGTGTTGCATCAGACCTGCCTCACAGGATCCTTGTTTTGCAGCAAACCTGACCCTGCTCCAAGATGCTTCCCCTGGCAAACACAGCAGGTGAGATGGAAAATGCAAGATTTTTTTTTTCCAGGGGTTAGTCTAAAACTCGAGGAAGCCAGATGACTTCAATTATTGCTGCAATTAAGTCATTACAGTTAATGGAACCACTAGCAGAAATAAACTCCAGTGTAATTGACACTTCAGGTTTGGCAATTAGCTTCAATTTTTGTTTTCCTCCTTTCCCACTTTTTTTTCATCATAGAGCATTATTTCAGCTCCACTTTGCATAACACGGAGCTGGGAGATGTGGAGTCTCCTTCACACACTGACTTGCTCCATCACAGCACTATTAAGATACCTTTAAGCTTTAAGGCAGAGGCAATTAATCTCATTAGCTAAACAACATAACAAAACCCCCCAAATTCACCAGAATTTCTCTTCCCTCTTGCCTTACAAAGAAAAACCTACAGCTAAAAGCTCCAAGGGCTCCACATACAGAAAATCTGAATAAATACACAGCTGTGGTCCAACACCTGATGTGCCCCTTCTCTTCATGGTAAGGACTGCTATTTTTTCTTTGATTACTTTTGCTTGATTACTCTACACCAAAAAGAAAACAAAATAAAAGTCAATAGAGTCTCTTTCTGAAAAAATGACTACAGGAAAATGGGCTTCCCAAAACAGGCAGCTGAATAAATAAACAGAACACACATCACAAGTAAGAGCACAAGGAATTCTTATAAATTAAACTAGCTCATCAAGTTTCTTCAAATATACTCCTTTTTTTTGCATACATACCAACAGTCTAAGATGCACAAGAGATGTTCACACCAAGTGTGCAACGAACACCATCCATTTCTCTCCCTTCAAAGCTAATCAGTTCCATCTAAACCTGAGTCAGCCTGGAGGAGGCTTCCCCAGCAGCCAGTTCTCAGCACTCATCCAGCAGCTGAAGATATATATGCCTTATATTAAAACCCTACACCTTGCCAAAGCTCTGCCAGGCTCTAGCTTCAGGCTCTGAGGATTTTAGCCTTTTTTTGTTGTTTATTCATTAAGAACGAGCACATAGGTTGGGGAAAAGGCCAGGTTGACAAAGGCATTTCTGTGCAGATTTCTTTTGTTGGTTAAGACTGTGGAAGGCAGATGGTCAGATGGCCCTCCACTGAAAAAAGGATCCAGGAATACATCTTAAACACACTGCTAAAAATTCAGTCCATTGCAATCTATTCTGAGTACCCTTTGGGTGGCTTTTTTGGATGCAATTAGCTTTGAACCCACAAAAAAATTTATTTTCCATTTTGTGTTTCAGGTCAACAAAGAACCCAAATCCCAGCATTAATTCTGTATAACCTTTGCCACTTCTAACCCATCATTTATATAAAACATTTAGTATTTAGGATGGCTGGCATTTAAAAAAACCCTCTTTAAAGCCAAAACACATTCTGTAGCTCCTATCCATTTTTGAGGGAAGGAAAAGAAATCACCCTGACAGCACTACTACTGCTCAGAAATGCTTGCAGACTCCTAACTGCCATAAATATTTAATTTCTGTATATTGGAATCATCCCCAGCAATGATCACATCACCACCTACACCTATTTCTAGTGCTGGAGTACTGTAGGTGAGTAAAGAGAAGTAGGGAGAAAAGAACTCACAAACATAAGAATTGGGGGAAATGATGAGAAATAGTATTTTCTACAGGTTTTTGCTCTTTTCATAAACAACAGCAACAAAAAGAACATTTTAAAATGTCAAAAGCAACCCAAAGAGATATGAATCAGGATGGTAAAAAAAGAAAACACAAAAAAAAAAGGAAAAAGAAAATCCACCTATAAAAACCACCAACCCAACTAAATCCCAACCAATAAAGGATTACTGAAAAGCAAATGCAGGTTATAATTCTATGTACCATTTACTATAGCAGCACAGCATGAAGGCACTGTATTATCCAATTAAATACAAAGTAATGTCACAAAAATAAGAGTTGTATAGATACAGATAAATCCAGATACACAACTTGGGGAACTTTAAGAACTGCTATTCAATAAGCAGTGCAAAGTATTCCATCTATTTAGGTGTATGTATATATATATTATACTTATATATAATATATACCTATATATTTTGAAGGTAGTGTTGAAAATTCCTCCTTTAACAGTTGTGAAAATCTAGCAAGGCTGTTACAGTGCAACTTCTTTGGTTCACCTTAAAAGGGGCAAATCCAGCAACAGGTCTTTAAAACCAAACCAAACCAAACCAAGCCAATGACCATTTACAGAGCACACAAATGAAATCCCATCAGAGAAAAGGCTCTTCCTAGCTGAGTTCAGGGAAACTGATTTTTCTAAATTCCACATTTCTGAGTGACAGAAACTGCCAACATCATCTCAGTATTGTATTGAAGTAATTAAGTAAAGTATTTAGGAAGACAAGAATATTTTATGGAACAACATTTCCATCTGCTACGTGGGAATCATTTAAGTAGACAAATACACATTAGATGCATTAGCTGATTATAAACACTGCAACTTACCCTGATTTTTCTTTTTCTTCAGTGTCTGCATTTATGGTAAAGTTTTCTGTTTCTTTCATCTTCTCCTCCTCTTTATCTTCCAGTTTGGTTTCATCTTCAGTTTTGATGACATTTAAGTCCTTTTCTTGATCAGGTTGAGTACACACAGAATCTGGTAAAATTTTTTTGTTTCCCTAGGAGAAATAAAACCTTTAGTTAGCCTATAAGGTGAAATAAAAAAGAATTTAAGACAAGGCAGACAAAACACATTAAATGTAAGTAAAAAAATCCAGAGGTAGGGCTTGTCCTAAATTTACAGCACCTCTGCTACTTTTGTTTCTGAAAAGCTAAAGCTAAGTGTAATAGACCCTGAGGTTGCAGCCAGTGTCCCAGCTACATGTGTCACCACAAAATAGAGGTGCAATCTCCACCACACACTGGCCCAACTGGTGTTCACCCTGGAGTCAGTACCAGCAAAAGGAGCAGGGCTGGCTGCCTCTGACATGCAGAAGCACTGCAGGTGTGTTGCACACTGACCTGGGGAGCTGCACTGCTCCCAGAGCAAACTGCTAAGCCTGCTCAGCACAGCACTTCAGCTTCCCACCCTGGACTTAACCACTGAGTTAACAGTGGAATTTGGAAAGCCTGGTAAATAAATTGTTAAACATTTATGTGAGCATGGGATAAAGCTGCACACTGGTTAGGGGTAGACCCCCAACAAATGGGATGTTGCAGCTGCTCCTAACAAGTCATCATGATCCCCTAAAACAGGTACCTGTGGATAAATGATTCTGGTTGAAACGAGTTGTTCTGAACTAGGTTTACAGCCCATTTTTGCTTAAAATCTATGATGGAGATTTCAGTTGTGCCATGAACTCATGATTATCACCACCTGCTGCCTTTAGAAACATGACAGAACATGAACATCAAAATGTTTTACCAGAACAGAGGGCTTATCATTTTCTTTACTTTCATTCTCATTCTCAGCTATCTTTTTTTCTTCTTGTTGTACTACTGCTACTTCCTCCTGCTTGTGCTCCTCCTTATCCACTTTTATTTCTTTTGCATCCTGATCTGGTTCTTCACGCAGCTTCAGTTCTTTTTCACAGTCTTTGCAAGGCTTGCTTGTCACTTTCTCTGGCAGTGCCATTTGAAATTCAATGTTAGCTGATGTACAGTACTCTTCAAAACCATAGAGATACCTACAAGAAAAGAATTGCTTGTGATAAGCAAGTTTGGTTCAAGAATGAGCATGCTACCTAGAAGAAGCTAAACATGAACAGGATCTTTAAAGTCAAAAAAAAAGAAGTATTATAACCAAAAAATTGTGGACTTTATATATATTACAACTAACACAGGGTCACTTTATTCTTATTTTAACACAAATTTCATAGCTCTATTACTTACTTCTTGTATGCACATTTAACATTATATCCTGCAGCTGAATTCAACACAGGGATTCCAAGATCTTGATAAACTTGCTTCCATACTGCTCCACTTTCAATCTGTTAAAGAAAAGGAAGCAATTTTGAATTAACTCACTGAAACAAAACAGACTTAATTTGACAAAGTTTACAACTTTGGAAAATAATTACAAGTAATTTCTTCTGATCTATAAAATGAGTATTTATCACACACAGTTATTTTACATTGCAATGCAAACCACAGTTTAATGTAACTACTTTAATTAATTTAGCATTTCTACATTTCAGTAAGTCCCAGCAGGCTTTTCTCTGCAGGTGGTAATAAAACAGAAGAAAGAAAATACACAGGTCAGAAAAATCACTACATCATCTGCATTTTATAAGTAGTTCTTAACTATCATCTCTGAAGAGATGTGTCATTTATTTATAATATAATTTCTTTCTGGTTCTCTTTAAAACATCTTTTTCAGAGCAACAGGGTGTTTTAAGTCACTGTAGCATTCATTTTTCTGCTGTCTCCTGTGCAAGATTCCTCTTTCTCACTCCTTAAACTAAAACAAACAGCAGCCTCTGGTTTTACAGCTACTGAACATTCACTGTACTCACATTATCAAATCCTCCAAGCTTGTGCACAAGTCTGAATAACTTGAAGAGATTCAGATTTCTGTATCCCAACACAGGTCGTTTGTTAATAGGAGTCCCTGCAAACAAAGAAAGTTCTTAGTGTTTTGAAGCTGGTTTTTTTGGAATAACATGAAATCCACTACTACACTATCAAATACTTTATTTAAAACCCTCCATCTCACCACCTCATCCATCTGGTATTTTCTCTTCATGAAAACTACACAAATTCAATAGACTTAATAATAACCCATTTCCCCTGTATTTCAGTAAATTAATTCATACATATGCATTCTTTCATGCATCACTACACAAATGATGCCATTTTTTTGCTACCTCCATTATACATATTTTTATTTTGTCCACTGAAACAATTCCATCTAAAAATACTTGTAGTACTTTTACTACAATCAAAAAAAAACACCTCGCCAGGAACAAATCCCACAATGCTTTAAAAATCTGAAACTTCCTATGCCACCACTTTTGCTGTTTAACTCATCTTCAGATTTAATTAAAAATATCCTAATTTAAGTAGTTATAATACTAATTTAAATGCAAACACCTTCATTCCTGCCTCCACAGACACTGTACTTTTCTTGTACTTTTCATTAAACACCTGTTCAAGATTTAATATAACAAATGTGACTTGCCTCTAAACATCTTTCCATCTACCTTAGTCATAATGCTCAAGCATTTAAATGATCAGGATTCACACAAGGAAACTGGCAAAGTAAAATGTTTTTTTCATGATCCCAAGAAATGAGGGGGTGGTTAAATTTCACTTAAGTATTAAGTCATTAAGCTGAGCCCATACATTACTATGATTGAGGCTATTAAATGTTTGATTATACACACTGTAAGTACAGCAAAAAATATACTGGGAAATATGAGGTACTACCCATTTATTTCTCAGAGAAGCACTAAGTGATTGCATTTTAGAAGAGTCAAGTGACAGACTTCACATTTGAACAGCAGGGAAGTCAGAAGAGGTGAACAGTGTCAGTGTTTCCAGAACTGGTTTGCAAAGCACTGGTAGTTCACAGACTCAATTCTTGAGATGTCTTGCTTAGCAGCACTTTGGCTGCAGCTTCTGCAAGTCAGAGCCTACCTCTGTCCTCCATGAATTTGTATAACTGCTGCAGAAAGTTCTCTCTCTCTTCAGGGAATGGCTCTATTTCCTCCTGTTCCAAGTAGTACATGCAAAAAAAATGAACATTTTGAGTGACAGTCCTTCATTAAGAATAATTCAGGTTAAAATGTTCCAATTTGTTTTACTGTAGTCAACACAAAGCAACTCATGCTTTCAGTGCTGGGCCACATGAAGTAAGTTTGATAAAGCACAAACTACAGAATATTTCA
This sequence comes from Ceyx cyanopectus, assembly GCA_013401355.1. NCBI lineage: Eukaryota > Metazoa > Chordata > Aves > Coraciiformes > Alcedinidae > Ceyx > Ceyx cyanopectus. Next base: position 11,829 of record VYZU01057023.1, on the reverse strand, counting down.
AACAGTAGCTGCAAAGACACATTGAAATTGGATTTCTGATTGATCAAAAATGCATTATAAGTGGCATCATAAATCTAAAAGCATTCTTAATTTTGTCTAGTTATCTGAGAGACACCCCCATTGATGATCACACCAGAAATCTCAGGTCTGTTTCTACAGCACTTCAGGGACTCCTTGCTGCCCGGATGCACCATTTCACTTCCAGGGATGAAGTGCTTGCACTCTCTTAGGAGTTCTCATCCACAGCTGGAGAGCAGCAGCAATCCCAGAACTGAAATCACATGTGCAAAGAGAAGGCCAGTCTGGATTTGCATACATTTGTAAGACATCACTGCTGATGTTTTCAAAGATAAGAGAAAGAGTTTTTGTTTTAAAATTATCCAAAATAATGTAAGCACCATGTATCAGAAACAGCTTAATAGGTTTTTTTTAGCTACACAGATCTTCCTGGATAAAAGACAGATGACAGACAGACCTTTAACAGCTAGTAGGTAAATTCTATTTAGGAAAGCACACAAAGTCAACCTTTTTTCTTTTAGAAAATCATTATGCACATGACAACTGATTAACACACCTACCCTTCTTCATCCTGCTCAGTAGGCACTGCAAGCCCTTCAGCCACTGTATTCAGATCAGCATGATAAAGCTTCTTTAAAAGAATCCACCTTTGAGTTTTAATTTCTCTTTTTGATTAGTCCCTAATGACTCAATCTTTTGAGTAAATGGTTTTTCAGTGGACATAAAGGCATTTGTTAGATTTGCAAGTCAACACTGTCACATTACCTGTGACATTAATCTTTGCTGAATCAAGATTTTGTAATCTGAGTCAATAATGTTAATGTGTTAAATGTTCCCAAAAGACACTTAAATATTAGTCTTGCTAATTTCTAGTATCTATGTTCTTCACTAACCTCTTCCTCACTGCTGTTATCCTCTTTTTCTTTTTCATCCTCTTCCTCTTCTTCAGCTTCACTGCTGGAGCTGTCCTCTTTCAATTCTGTCTTCCAGTTACTAGGCACAGTTCTGTTTTTACAGAATTCCAGGGCTTGCTCGAAAGCTGTGGAAGGAGCAGCATCTGTTAGCACTGCAGGAACTACCAGTGGCACCAAATGTTTTCATTAAAAAAGAGCAGTCAGAGCTCGGAGGGGGAAGAAGAAAAGACTGCTGACTGACAATTCCACCCCAAAATTAAATAAAACTGGAATAGCAACAGTGTTAACCAGCCTTGTTTGTCTTAGCCAAACTGGCCTGCTGTTCTCTGCACATCAAATTATTCAGAGGTGTCATTAGGATTGTGTCCAAATAATAATAATAATAAAATAATGATCTTCTCTATTAGAGCACTAATGAAAAATGGAGAGAATCCCTATCCCAACAGGTTTACATATATTGAACAGGAAGGAAAAGGAGGAAAAAAATAAGCACAACTTAATTACAAGAGTTTGATCACACAAACTTAAAAGTTTCAAATCAAGCCACAACTCCAGCTTCTTAAGAATCAATAAAGGCAATTTACTTATAATTATCTGGGGTACTGTGGTGAGAATAACTCTGTGAAGGTCTAATGCAAAAGGCCAAATATTAAAGATACTGTAATGCCAGTGTGTGCTGTGTTATTGCATCCTTTGTTTGACATGTCCATGTTTAAAACAAATGGGTTTTGTTTGTTGTTTGGGTTTTTTGCTCATTTGTCCTCTAGATTTTCAGAGGTATTCTTCAGTATAATGGGATATAATAAATAATCCTGTATTTTGGCATTCTTAAAACATTAACCAATCATAAATTTGGTTCAATTTCTATAAGAATGTAAATACATACAGCAGTTTTCTCAGAGAAAGTGATTTTTACCTTGTTTCAACAAAGTATCAGGCTTTGGTGAAGATTCACTAATCTCCCGGACATCTTTTCTTGGCACAGAAACACTAGATGGTTTAGAAAGTGGTAAAAAATAAAATAATGAAGTTAGATAAACAGTATAATTCAGAGCTAGTACTAAAATGATAACAAATTGTATGTATAACATACAGAAGCAGCATATGAAGTATATCTTTACAATGCTATAATGTTGCTCTGGTACTGTGTTAGCCCATTAGTGGATTTAAAAAACCCACTAAACTTGCCACAGAAATTGGGTTAGACAACCCATATGCATTCAAATATACAGTAAAGAAAACATTCTTCTTCCACTAACAGGCAGTTTCTGGATTCTCCCCAATATTCCTACTTAACAAAACCCTCAAGTTAATTTAGCAAGAAACTACTTGCCCACAAACAACTCTACCTTGCTTAAAACAGAAATGAGTAGTAGGAATTGTTACTATGAAATTAAACACTTCAAAATGAAAAAAAACAAAGCCCTTTTTTTCATTTCTACTGAGGCTACATCCAAAAAAACAAATTTAAACTGCAGCTCAGTGGGGATAACTTGTGTGCACACGTTTGTATTTGTTTCTCCAGTGATGAGCAGTGAGGCCTGAAAATCTATCAAATGCTGAAGCAATAGACTAGACTAACTAAGTAATTAAACCACAATTAAAACATTAAGTATTTCAGCATCGCTTCCACAAAAGCATTGTTAAATTCAACCATGCACAATAAAGAGCTGCAATATTTCAAATAACTAAAACCTAGAAAAAAAAATAATCTATTGTTATTCATCAACCTCCTCCCTGATGAACATGAGTTTTAGAACTCAAAGTTCCTTATTTTTATTGCAACTACCATGTAATTTGGTTTTCTAGGTTTCTGGTTTCTTTCATGCTTTGAGTAGTATTACAGCTCTTTTCAAGTAACACAATAATGTGCAGTTGTAGTCTAGACTGAGATGAACATATGCCTCAAGACCTCAAAAAAAGAGGATTTCTGTGAGTGCATGTGTGTGCATGCACACCCCCCACCCACTGCTTGCTGCAGCTGAGTAAGCTTGCTGCCACAGCTCTGAAAAACTCTATTCCAGCCAGGGCAGGAAAGTCTGAGGCCAGTCTCCAAGGCACAAAATGCTGCTTTGTTTGCCACCATTGTAACAGTGAAAGGAAAATGAAGACAGATTCATGCATCCCATTATTAACAGTGACAAAGTGAGACACTAATTTGATCACAATGGAGGCTGTTAAAGTGTTTTCTCTTAGAAAACCTTGGCAGAAGCTTCCTGAGCTTCCTGATGTTATTAATGCTTTGCCCAACACATCTGTATTTCAGTTGGCTGGTAGAGATTGGATTGTGTACTCACAATTTGCCATCCTTGAATGAACGAACGAGGATATTGTCTTTTTTCACTGCAATATCATCACTGCAATCTGGACAAACCACCTGCAAAGGTAACACACATTTTAGAGAGAAAAGGGAAAAACAAGAGTAATAGTACACAGCAGTGCTTCCCAAACACTTCTGGGATCACTTCTCTTAGCAAGACTGAGATGAGAGCAGCTGAGGTGCCTGAGAACACAGAGTGATCTCCTGGAGTAACAGCAGGCAGAGTCCACTCAGAAAAATGGTCAGAAATCCATTCAGAGGTCAGAAAAACTGCTTCACCACAACCTCATTTGGTGTCTCTACTGAGAGTCACCTCAGCTTTTGCCTGTTTCCTCAATTTCCTTGCAAAACAAACTCCACTGGAGTCACAGGAGGATGAGAAAGAAGATCCTAGGTAGTAAATTCAATTTCCTACAAATTGCTGCAGCAGATTTCCTCACTGCACCTTCCAGAAGCCTTGAGGTGCACATTAAAAATAAGCAATGCTAGAGGCCTTAGTAAAGCATGCTCTGACACAAGGAACAACTGTCAGGACTTGTTATAATTACAATTAGCCATGGCTCTCACACCACCACCCCTGGAAAACAAACAAACCAACCCCTAAACTCAACAAATTGCAGTTTTATATTGACTGATATTGGAAGTAATCAGTTTCCACTGCTTATCTTCACTACTATTTGCTGTAAAGGTTTAGACTAATCCCTGAACCTCCTGTCACATCATCAACTTGACTGTCCTCTGTGCTTACACACAAAGCTTCTCTGTACAAAGTATTATTAGTAATAAAGAAATTATTCAAAATTTAATGTCATTATTCACATAATAACGAGCATAATACCAAGTTAAAATAAAAATGATGAGTAGTAAGAGAAAATTGTTTATATAGTACACATGCTCACAAAGCCAATGAAAAGGAGGGAATTAAAAGAAAAAAAAAAAGATATTTGGGGCATAAATCTCTTCTTTGGCACAATCTTTCACCTTAAATACAATATGATGTTTATTTGCAGAGCTATAAACCTGATTACTAAAATAGCAGTTAATCTGGGATAAGCTATTTCAGAGTTAACAAGCTCCACCCTCAAACTTGATCCTCCTCCTGCTTCTCATTCACTGCAGGAAGCCTTCCACAAAGGGTGAGCTGCTCCACCACTCACACAAAAGTTCAGTGGTACCATTTGGCACCTTTTCTGAAGTGGGGCACAAGTCTTCCCAAAATTAGAGAAACATTTTAAGCTTGCCAGGGGGGGAAAAAAAAAAGTTTTCAAATATTTATGATTAACAACAAAATAAAAATTAAAAAAAAAACAAGGTACTGGAAGGAACCACATATGGAAAAATGTTAATTTCCAGTATCAGTCACACTATGTCTAATGGTGGTATTTTATGACAAGTTTATTTGTAAAAAAAAAATGTCTTGAAAACAGAATGGAGCTAGAAAATATTTGTACTACAATGTTATTTTAAGGGAAATTTATTGGCAATTCTCTATTACCTATCATAGCCACAAAATACCATCCATTTTCTTATCAAATCTGTTCATGTTGAACCTGGAAAAATATTAGGTATGTAATCAATAAGCTTCTCTCTTTGCACTTCTATTTTATTCACATGAAGTTCTAATAAAAATATAGACCATAAAAAAAAGAAAAACAAAACAAATAAAGTCAAACACACACAGAAAAGCCCACACCTGGTGTCTAGAAAATAAATGCAACTTTAGAGAATTAAAAGAAAGATGAAGCTCTTACCAAGGCTGGAAACCACAGAGCTTTCTTTTTATCCATGCTGAAGCAGTCCACGCAGACAACTTTTCCTAGCAACTCATCACTTTGTTTCCTATCATCTTCATCTTCATCACTGGAAGAGGATGAAGATTCTTCTTCAGGACTAAACAACAGAAGAAGGACTTAAAACTCAACTACTCCCAACTTGCCTATTATCATTACAGGAGATCCAAAGCTAGTTGTCAAAAGAGGCATGAGTCATAGTGATTGAAATTGGCTGTGAAGGGTCATAGGATAAAAACTAAATAATAATAAAATTAAAAATAAAATAAAAAATAAAGAAAAAAATTAATAAAAATAATAAAATAAAAAATAGTAAAAAAAATAAAAATAAAATAAAGCCCAGCAGCTATCACCTCAAAACTTTAAAAACAAAGCCCAAAACCAAACAAAAAAAACTCCACCAAAGAAACCTACAAAACCCACCCCACCCACAAGTCAAAAAGTCAGTGGATAATTTGTTTTTTCAAGATCACAGCTACCAGGAATTTTGGCACCTAGAAAATCAAGTCACTCTTGAACTTTTTCTATCAATAAGCTTTTCTGCAAACCATAATACTGATTTATAAAAGCCCTTCAGAGAACTTAGAATGAGAAAGCAAAGGTCTACATGAGGATTCTAGCAGCATCTACAAAGATGTCACAGCAGCTGGACAAAGGCTGCTTTGTAAGTGGCTTTAGTTGGAATCCAGCACATTTATAACACTAACATTGTACTGCAGAGAAGCTTCTGAGCAGCTTAACACATTTCACTTGATATGCCACCTTCTTTTGCTACTTAAAGAACAGGAATGAAGAAAAAAAATCTCTTGCCTATAGCCAGTAGTATTTTAAATACTGATTACATGAAGATTTATTGTAATTCTTGCTGCAAAAATACACATTAAACTGCTTTTCACAACACTCTCCCTGTTTTTCAATGAGAAGGCTGAACATACAAGTAACAAAACCCAACTGAAACCTTCACAATTGAATACAGACAGCAGATAGAAAGATTTGAAACTTACATATGGTTGGATCTCCTTCCTCTGTTTGTTTTCTTTCCTATAACAGGAGTCCCAAAGTGCTCAGGATTTGTGAGTGGAAGTTGATCTAATGTCTGTTAAAATGGGAAAAAAACCCCATAGATATATATACTTTATATTAT